>JAGPOY010005854.1:3666-14381 GCA_018983105.1 Silene uniflora
ATCCGCTGCAAAGTAATCTCAGCATTAGAAAAAACCGACAAACTATCAGAAAGAGTTTGACGTGTAAGAACCTTTGCTCCACTACAAAAATGCCGATCCTTTAAGTGCTTAAGTAAGGCGCTTTTAACAAGACCCTTACCACGACCATCCGGGCATTCATGAAGACCAACAAAAGGGCAGTGAAACCGAACTAAATCAGGCATGACAGTGATAGCTAAACCCCACCAACTACCTGCATGAAAAGCCACGAATAACGACCACCCTACAACACTACCCACCCACACTCACGACCACCCTACAACAGTGGCGACCACCACCAGCAGCAAGGCTACAGCAGCAGCTCGGGGGCAGAAAAGGTGCACGGCAGCAGTAAAAAAAAAGCAAGAAGACGGTAACAAAAAAAGGGAAACAAAGGTCTGCCCGTCGTCAAGGTATCCAGCAACCGATCACGACAAACACAGCAACCCCAAACAACCAGGAGGAAACCCCAACCACCACAGAAGCTGACGCAAGGCAGAGACGAATCCCAAGGTTGTCGGAGTCCCGAACCGAAACCGAGAACGTAAAAGAAACAGAAACCGAAAACGCAAGACGGAACCCTAACCTGTACGAACCAAGGACGAAGACCACCGGTACGACGGCGACGGGAATGGCCGTGGTGATGCCGTGCAGTGGTGGTGGAAGCAGCGGCGCGAAAAAACACGAACTGTCGCCTCCCCTTCTCCTCTCTTTCTCTCACGAAAACAACCGCAGGAACCACCAGGAGGCCGGCGACGTGAGGTCTAAAGGCCGTGGTGGGCTGGTGGCGCCGTGCAGTGGTGGCAGAGGCGACGGCAGGCAAAAACGAAAAACGCAGAAGCCCTAATCGTGAATCGCAAATCGCCTCTCCACTCTTATTATTATTATTATTATTATTATTATTATTATTATTATGGTATGTAATGATAGTATGAATCTCTAATAAATAGCGATATTTACATTTTATATATACTAACGCTTGGAATATTAATTGACAAAAAATTTTAATTTCTAAATTGTACTATATTGTCTTTCACTCTTCCGTGCGCTCTAATTTCCTCTATATATATAACCTTTTCGCATATTCAATGTTATTGAAACTTTCCATTGCATATAATTTCTATGAATCATTTGCATTTGTGAAAAAAACTAAAGTTATATCATACATAAGATTTGTGTTTTATTTGGTATTGTTTAACTAACTTTTATTGATGTCAATTTGTATTTCTCACCTTAATTTTTTTGTAGATAGAATGGTACAAATTTCTTATTATTGCAAAGTTGGATTGTGCAGTTAATTATGCTATACATAGGGTATGTTCTACGAGTTTTATTTGTGTAATTTATATAAGCTTATTGTAAAACGCATAATTTTTTGTAATTTATCCACTAATATCGCTTTGTGGTAGATTCTTTTTATACAATCTTTATGTAAACCCTCTTACAATATTAATTGAATCATCGTTAAGTGTATGTTTGTTCTTATTCTATTTTTGTAGGTGATGCTTCCTTTGTCTTCTCATATTATTAACATAGTGTGTAAAAAAAACATGGGAAATCATGGTGTTTCTATATAAAATCGTTATTTTATTCATCTTCTATATTAATTTGTAGGTAATTAAATTCATTATAAAACTAGTATCTTCTTTATTTTGTTGTATTTTTATAGGTTTACTTTAATGTCATGATCACGCTTTATTGTTATGCGGTAAGTTACTGATTTTCCTAATACTTTTTTACAATTTTTTATTATCCTTTTTTATGTCGGTGAAATCATGATGTTTCTATATAAAACCGTTATTTTATTCATCTTCTATATTAATTTGTAGGTAATTAACTTCATTAAAAAGCTTAAACCAACATCAATCCTCATCATTTGTTTAACCCTTTTATTTTCATATACGTATAATTTTCATATTATATTTATTTATTGATTTGTTTGTTGTTTACTTTTGTTATTATGCAGGTTGTTTGAGAGATCCAAGAAAAGCATTATGTTGTATGTATTCGCCCTTTTAAAGAGAGTGGTATTACTTTATTTTCAATCATTTTTTTCTCTAATTGATTTATGTATCAAAAAGGCAACTGGAGTGTCATTTTTACTCCATATGACATTGCTAACATACATTAAAAAAAATTCAATAAGTAGCTTTTGTTTTCAATTCCTCAATCAAAACATATTCTTATGATTAATGATTAATTAAATTTAGAAAATTGAATGAAAACCCTTTTAAAATTCTACAATTTACTTTTTGAACCATCATGGAATAGTTCATTTTTACAATATAATTAAAAAAACAAGTTGAGTGTCATTTTATTCCATATGGCATTGCTAACATACATAAAAAAAAATTATATAAGTAGCTTTGTGTTGTCAACTCCATAATCAAAACTTACTCTCATAATTAATGCTAAAATAAATTTAGAAAATTGAATGAAAAACCTTTTAAAATTCCATAATTTACTTTTTAAACCATCATGAAATAATTAATCTTTTAAATTATGTCTTTTGCGTTTTTAATTCATTTTTTTTCCAAACCCGCACTGTTTATCTTCCTTAATGCTTTCTTATATCACTTATATTACTACTTTCTTTAGGTGGTGGACTGGTGGTCGATGGTGTTTAACCATCAATCCCCCTAATACTAAAAGAATAAGTCTATCCAAATGTTTTCCCTCCAAATGCACTAATACTTTAATTAGGAACAAATGAATCTATATGGGCTATTTTAATAAGAAACGAAATAAAAATAAAAATTGAAATAATTCTATTTGATAAACTTAAAGAAGTAACATTAATTTTATAATATTCTATCAAAAAAAAAATGTAACAACCTAAAATTAAATAAATGATATTTATTGTCATGACATTGTCAACTTATTTAATACAGTATGTCACATACAAAAATAAGATTTGTTGATAGAATTTAAAATAAATTAAAATGAAAGTGCCATAAATTGTAAACTAATGAAGCAAAAATCGAAAAATAGAGAAACATAAAAAAATTTCCTAAAGTATTTTATTTAAATAATTTTTACATTTTAAATCCAAAGAGTTTAATTAAAGTATAAAATCAATGGATAATATACACGTAAATGTGTCAAAGTCACTCTTTTTCATCTTTCCATCTTATATAAATTAATATGTTTGGATGAAAAACATAAAATTGTAATACTATTTTTTATGTTTTTGGCTTTTTTTTATATATTCCCTCCTTGAGTACCCCATACAATTGCATGGGATCTAAACTAGTTTGTTATCAATTATATAATGTTGTGTAATTGTGATATTATACGTTTTTGACCAACCTACTTAAATTAATATTTTTCTATTCATATGTTTAATCATCTCTAACGTATATTTTTTTATTCATGTGTTTAATCATCTTCCTATGTTTTTTAGTTTATATGTTATTTGAAATACATTATACTCCGTATTTTATAGTCTTTATTACAGATTTTGTTTGTACACAGGATGATTGACTCAAGTTTATCAACACTTTGACGAAATTCTTGTATTAAAAATAAGGAACATAAGAAATCTTACGAACATTTTGGATTTCGATTGTGGGAATATATTTCGTTGATTTATTTTACAAACTAATAAGCACTTGAATTAAAAGCTCAATTCATATTTTATCTAATAGAGACCGTTTGAATCATTTCTAATATTTTTATATCCACATATTAAAATGTTTTTTTAGATGCAAATAACATTTGAAGCAAGCATAAGGTGAGATAACTCCAAAAATATTTCGATGAGAATGTTGATGGAGAGGGTGGAAAAAAATCTCGAGATCGCTATATTAAAATATTGGGTTCTTAGCTTAACCTTGTAGGATGTCACGGATGTTTTTTCCACACCGAGTTTAGATTTGATATGCGATAAACACATCTTTAAACTCTTAAATAACAGTGTTATTATGATATTTCGTCTAAAAATGTCACTCGATAATTCTTAGCTATTTATTTTAGAATATATCAAAATTTACATGATTCAATCATAGACTTCATTCTAAATTACAATATTTTTCTCATAAATTTATATCTAATCATGTTCAACAACTTATTTTGCTCTTAGATAATGTTCAACTATTGGTATGCATGTTACATCTTACAATTATAGTTAATTGTCATTACTTTAATCTATAAATAAATATATATACAATATAATTTAAAGGTATCTAAAATGACAAATTTTAACGCAACATGACAAATCTATACAATAATATAAAAAGATAAAACTAAACACTTCCCTATGTCTCCTATCAAAAGTCACATTGAATTGTCATGTGTCACATGTATATAGTTAAAGAAAATAAATATAAAATTTAAGTTGTACAATAAAATGTAAATGTTAGTGATAAACTTTTTAGTTTCCTCTCATCTTTATAGCTATTAATAATTAATTCACTCTACTAATTTAACATCTAATCGAAATATTGTGATAACGCAATAGATTATTATTATTAACTCACTCTACTAATTTAACACCTTTGATATTTTATTTTGTAGATTTTTCATATTTAATCTTCCACACTCATTTCAAGATTATTATGGTTCACCTAAAATCTTAATTTAATTAATCATTTTAAGTTAGTTTTTATTGTATTTGACTTTATAATAACTTTATGTAGCCACAATATATTCTATGAAATGTTTATGTAACATATTGTACATACGTAAATATTTGTTACTTGTGCCATTCATACGATGCATAATTAATATTTTCCTCATTTTTACCAATAACTGTTGGAAATTCTAAAGTTATACTCTTTTACTTTTCTCTCTTTCTATTTTCCACAAATCTGATCGTGCAATGTACTCGGAAATAATTTGTTACACAAATATTTGATTTTTACTTATTTGGTGTTGTAGGGTATTCTACAAATTTTTAAAATATAACAGAGAAATTTAAATAATATAAAATCCATTGAAATTGAGGGAAATAAAATTGTTGTAATATACGAGAAGTATATCCGTTGTTAGGTACTGAAAATTTAGTACGTACTTGCAACACCTACACAATAATTTAGAAATCTATTTGCACTTTGAAGTTGTCATGCGGGGATCTATAATCACATCTATAATTAGAGGTCTAAAAACGCTAATTCATTCAATCAATCAATAAAGAGAAATTAAACAAACGCTTCAGTATTTGTTGGTTAAGAAACCAATCATATTATCCATAATGTTTAAGCCGATTAAAACAATAAATTATTAACGCTCCCGTGGTTAAACCATGGGTTCCAAAACTAGTTAATATTGAATAGTGAATTTGTTGATAATCATTGATATCAATCGTGAATTTGTTCATGTTTGATCATTTGCAAAAGTACATTGAAGCATGAACCAAAAAAATGAAAGCATGATCAATGTTTTCAAACGAAAAATAATGGATTGATACAAAAGTTGTGCGCACATAAGGTATCACTCACGACTTGTCCTCATCATAAACTCTAGAACAGACATAAGCCGCTTTTGTGGGCCCTCGGAAAAGCTATTGGTGTCTATGAAGAAAGAAAGGGGTAACAAGAAGAAAAGAAATTAAAGGGCCATTTGGTTAGAGAAATGTAAGTTATTATGTAAAATTTAACTAGCTATTTGGTTATATTAAGAAAGAGAAATAATGGTTCACCCACTCTCACTCCTACCACCAGCACCACCATAAACAACCACTTATCTACTAAAAAAAGGGTGCAGCCGCCGTCTCCCAACCCCGTTGCTGTTATCCCACCTCGTCGCCCCACCTGACACTGTCGCCCACTTGCCACCGTCGCCCCACCCCACCCCAACACCACAATTATCACTCTTCACCCTACAAAGACCCTCCCCATACCCTCGAAATCCCCTTCCCCATCGCCAAAAACACTAGGATCTTGTGGTGTTTCGGCGGTTTGGGGTAGTGGGGTAGACAGTGGGCTGCCGATGGTCTGGGGGTACTTGAGGAGAAGATTGGTAGGTTGTGATTTGTTTTGGTGTGCGGGTGATTTAGGTGGGGTGGCGATGGCGTCCTGGTGGTGGTGCCGATGACGTCCTGGTGGTGCTTTGGGTGGTGGCTGGTGTTGTGTTAGCAATTGTGGTGGTAGGTGAATAAGGTGATTGAAGGGTAACAAGGGTATGAAATCTAATGCATGGCTCTCGTGGGTGGGTGGGGGGAAGGAATTAGATGGATTGAGGGTGTAAGGAAGGGAATTTCATTCCCTTTGTTTGTGTCAAACAAACACTAAAAAGGAAATCAATGACTTTGTCTCCCTTTCCCTTTCTTATAAACCCCCAACCAAACGCCCCTAAGATAAAAAGGTGGGAATTCTCAGTGCACTTCGAAAAATAATAAGTCTCTTAAAAGAATATTATCGGTCTTAATTAAGTTTACAACAATTAAATATATACGAAGTACCACTTATATATATGTATATATAAAAATGTATAATAAAAATAACATTATTGATCTTTATATACACAAATATACAATATTTAATCCATTTTTAAGCTTAAAACAGATAGTATTATGAGAGCTTATATAGAAACAAGTAAGGTCTTTGTCTTATATTTTTTTTCCAAGGTTTGGCCTACATAACACATGACAAAAGAGAAAGAAAAGAACCTGTTGATTTTAATAGTTTACTTTCGATTTCGTTTTATGAAAGTCTTGCATAAGTAAATCTGAAATATTTCCTCCATCTCACTTATACTGTTCTACTTTGTATTTTGGTAAGGATTTATGACATGAGGGTAAAATTTCTACTCTACTTTTTTAATTTATTAAGAAAAATGAGGACAATATAATTTTCAAATAAGTGTTTACTAGAATAAGTGAAGAATGAGGACAATGTAATTTTAATTAAGAAGAATGAGGACAATGTATTAGTCGATTTCCTCACACGAATGCCCAGCTTGAAGTGTGGATGCAACTGCAAGCCTCCCCATACCTGGTGCTAGGGGTATTAACGAGTCCAGCCGAACCCGAGCTTGGCATTACTCGACTTCTGCTCATAATGCAAACCACGAACTTGCCC
The DNA here is from genome assembly GCA_018983105.1 of Silene uniflora. Taxonomy (NCBI): domain Eukaryota; kingdom Viridiplantae; phylum Streptophyta; class Magnoliopsida; order Caryophyllales; family Caryophyllaceae; genus Silene; species Silene uniflora. The sequence continues at coordinate 10,704 of JAGPOY010005854.1, forward strand.
GAGCTTGAAAAAATTGTGCTCGTTATATCAAGCTTGCAAGCTTTAATGCGAGCTTAAGCAAAACTCGAGCTCAACTCAAGCCTATATTTAATTATTGAATTTTCGTTTGTTTTTTTTACCGACATTTTCAATAACAAGGCTCCAAGGCTTTATATAAATCAATGAATAATTTTTTATATGTATGATACAAATATATAATCATGACAAAATAGTTTTATAAAATAAGAGTAATATTTATCTAATTACTCAAGTTCGAGCCGCTCAAGAGCTTTTCGAGCCAAGCCAATGTTAGCTCGGCTTGACTCGTTAAGCTCTCGAGTCGATCCCGAACCGGACCCAAGCTCACACGAGCCGGGCTTTGACCGAGCCGTGTTCGAGTTGCTCGCGAGCTGTATCGTCTCATTAACACCCTTACCTGGTGCTAATATTCCACTTTAGAATTAAGAGGGTTGAAATTCGAACCTGTGACCTCTTGGTCACACCGGTTATGATACCATGTCAAAAAATCATCTGAACCAAAAATTTAAGTTGATGGTTGAAATCCAATTATAGGTTTTATATTCTACCAGTTTTCTTTAGACCTAAATTGTAATTTTAGATATACACACTAAACTAAATATGTATGAAGATCCTACGCTCTAGTCTCTACTCTCTACCACCAACAATAGAGGATACATATTATCTTGGACACAAAGAGTCAAATGTTTACATTGCTTTGATTTGATAAATACTCTAAAAAAAAACGACTTTCACTATTTAAGTCCACAAAGAATATGATAGGTGGCCTTTGTGTTGAGAAAGAGAGTACAAGAAAATGTTGTGAGCGTGATGAAACCGCATCATCTCGTTGCCATTACACATTTACACCGCATGGCCGGCCTTGACGGGAGAGGCACTACAAACTCAATTAATGTGTTCTTAATAGTAATTCTCGTGCTTCTTTCAATTATGTCCAACATTTTTAAGCCAATAACAAACCCGGATGCCGAAATTTGTAAGTTATGTCCGATCATGTTAAGAGTTTAAGAATTCAAAAAAGAATGAGAAGAATATTATGAGAAAAAACATTGTTTCACCTTCAACGTGTTACCAATTTTGTGTCACCTTCTTAAAATATTTTTCGCCAAGCTTCTACATATCTAGAACTTCTAAGGAAAAAAAAACATAATTATGTGTACAGGCTTGAGCCCGTAATCATGTTTTATTGTTCAACTTATGTTTCTCTTCTAATGCTAGTGAATGAAAAGAATTATGCTTTTCGTACAAAAAATACTAGCGAAAACGACAATTCTTAGTTCTTACTCGCCCCTAGCTATTAAATAGATTTTTTTTTTCCGAAACAAAGCCTAAATGAAGCAAATTTGTAGACAGATAGAAGTACAAGGAATAAAATCGAGTAGAATAAAATCATTGAATCACATTGCCACATTGAATCACATTGCACTAAGGAAATTGTTTGAGAAAAATTCTACTCCGCATTATATAGGTTCTCCTTACTAAAATATGCATTTTTTGTGGGGCTTATTTGTTTACCTGTTCAATTTTGGGTCCCTTAGTTAATTATTTAGTTTTCAATTTTGAAAAGGATTTGATAACTCCTATCACGTATAATTTAGATTTACCAACTGCTATCAAAGTAATATTTCTGTAAAAATTGCTACCAGTATCGTTGATTCGAATTAAAAATAACTAGCACATCAGGATATGAAGCAAACAAAAAAGATCTCAGACATCCATTTCAAATAGTGATCTTCAGTTATATTTTTATTTCCTTTATTGCCCTTATTACCCCTTCCTTATGTGTTCTTCTAATACATTCTTCAATAACTTGAAAATTGATTTTCACGCTCATCAGATTAAACTCTCATTCTTACTCTCTCTATCTACTCCATCTCCTTCATACTAAGGCTCTGTTTTGCAAAACTACCTTAAAAGATAGCTGAAAACTGGAAAGCTAATTGAAACCTGAAAAAGTAACTGATAAGGTAGCTGAAAATTAGGAACTGATAAGGTAGATGATTATGTAAAAAAATGTTTGGCAAACTAACTGAAAAGGTAACTGATTTTGATGAAATGTCGTAAAATGATATGATAATTATTTAATACGGAGTAGTATGTATTTAAAGGTAAAAAGGAAAAATCAAATCAAATCAGGTACCTGAAATCTCAAATGCTACTATAGGTAACCTTTTACTTCAGGCTACTTGCCAAACGCTTAACAAAAAACTAAGGTACCTGGAATTTTGGTCAAATAAGCTACTTTCTTTTCTTAACAAATTATTAGAGCATCTCCAATGGTTAAAGAAAAGGACTTGCTTGCAAATAAAAAAGTTTCCAAGCTACTTGCTTAACCATTGGAGCACTTTACATGTATTAGCTTAATGATTCAACTCCACTTTGCACTATTGAGTTTTACACACTATTCACAAGCGGACATTCAACTTCAATTTTCTTTCGATACGTAAGTAAAAATATATTCATGTGAGATCTTATTTGAATCGTCTTTGAGAATACATTAAAAATATCTAACTTTTATAATTTTTACACATACGTAGCTAAAGATATCTACCGCGCAAAAACCGCGTTGGCAAACGTGATAAAGTGAATAGTGCAAAGTGGAGTTGAATGGAGGGAGTATTATTTTGGTAGCAATTCGTAAAACCTGAATTATACGTTGTAGTAGTTATAAAAAAAAAACTATTTTGAAAATGTTTTTAAAGAACAGATTACTCCATCAGACGCCCACACTCAATTTGGTACACTTAACAATCAATAATACCTAACAACAAGTAGTCCCTTCCTATTTTCTTGGTTTTTGAATCAAAACCAAATATAGATAAAAATAGAGACGGAAGAAGTAGACGTGGTTCGAAATACGGTATTGAGTAAGGCCAAACTCTCGAATTGGTAAATAAAGTAGAGAGTCTTGGGACAGATTGGTAAAAAAAGTTTATTGGGGCAATGATTAGTTTACAATAATAAACATTCGTCCCGGGTCATATTGGTTCGCAACAATTCGGACAACGGGTCACGATGGGATCCTGAGTTCAGGTGTCACGTCAGTTTGATTAAATCCTTCGGTCAAGTTAGTTCGGTTCGGTTTTTTTATTATTAGTTGACACGAGATTCGAACTGAGGAGCTAAGAATAACCCGTAACTCGAATTGATATTAAACAATATGACAAAACACGAATGCTTATCGTTGTAAACTAACCAGCATTGCTCGTGATAAACTTCATAATAATAGACCCGAAAATGACCAAAGTTAGAAATCATCCGACACGACATGAAATTACCCGAGTTCTAGTAAACCTGAAAATGACCCGACCCGAAATCGACCTAATTAACCCAAATGAATCATAAGTCGAGAATATATTAAGGGTCAAAATATAGTCCGCATATATTACGTGCTAGGGAGTATATGTTAATTAATAAAAGTTCTTTTTATAATGTATTATTTATAAATTTTGGCCTATATATCACTTAATTAATTTTTTTTTACCAATTTACAATTTAATGAACATTTTTTTTACCAATTTGTCAAATATACTACTCCCTCCATTCAACTCCACTTTACATGTTTACTTTATCACGTTTACAAACGCGGTTTTACGCGATAAATATCTTTAGCTACGTATTTGCTAAAATTATACTCCGTAAAAGTTAGATATTTTTTTT
>JAGPOY010005855.1:0-10715 GCA_018983105.1 Silene uniflora
CCATCACGAGAGGGATGTGCACATTAAGGAGATTAGGGTTTTCACTTGTTGCGATGAGTGGCTGCGGTGACGAGGCTGTGTCACTGGCTGACATGGGTACCTGTTGCGATGGGACCTGGCTGTATTGGGAAATATGTATTGTGAATGATTCCGCTGCTAAGTTACATTGTTGTTACATTGATATGAGTATGCCATGTACTGACCCCGCTATGTGTTGTCTTTTGACCTGCTGTGATCCATTGGGGGTGGTGAGCAGTTTGAGCAGGTATTTGATAGATGGAGTCGGATGGATGGGACACAGCCGAGTCTAGCACATCAGTAATAGCTTCCGCGTAGAAGACACTAGTTTTTATTTTCAGTTGTGTTGAGACAGTATTTCATTTGTGCCAATTATGGCGGATTTTGTATTATTAAACCTTTGCTATAATTAATAAAGTGTCCCGATTGTTTTATTTGATTTACACTACCTCGGGCAACCGAGATGGTAGCGCCTTTATATGCTAGGGCAGTCTCTGGTAAAGGACCTTGGTATATGGGGGTGTTACATCAATGGCAGCCACACTTCATGTAATGCTATGTCTTATCCGCAATCCTTCTTGCTCTTTTGGTGAGCACACCTTATCCTATCTCACAAGAGGACTACTTATGAACTCCTTATGCCACAAGTAATTTTTGCAGATGACATTAATTCTACGCAGCATCCCTTTTGGTAGAATGAATATATTTGCCCAATAATTGTACAAAATAGTTAAGATAGATTGTACTAACATCAATTATCTATCTGTGTAAGATAGTTTATTTGCTCTTAATGCTCTTATTGTTTCAGTAACCTTATCAATGAACACTGCACATTCCTTTTTCTTCAGTTTAGCAGTAGTGACAGGTACCCCCAAATGTTTAAATGGAAGAGATCCTTCACTAAAATCAGAAACCTGAATTATTTCATCCTTAGAGCCCTGTATGTTCATGCCATTAAGCTAAGATATGCATTAGACTTCTAGTTGTTCATATATATGAAGTTCTAAGGCTTTTGTAAATGTGGCCAATGACCTGAGAAGAACCATGATGGAGACAAGATCACCTCTATAAAACATGAGTATGTCATCTACAAATATGAGATGAGCTAGCCTCATTTTATCACATAGGGAGTGATGCTTAAATGGTAAAGATTAAGTCACAGCTCCAAAAATCCTCGTGAGATATTCCATAGCATTGGTGAAAAGGTGAGGGGATAGAGGGTCCCCATATCTCAGTCCTTTAACCCCATTGAAGAAGCTAAAAGTTTCTCCATTCAGCACTAGAAAGTAGGAGGCAATTGATACACATTTCATGATAAGCTTTGTCAATCCAGGAGGGAATTCAGGCATTCTTCATCTGTTCAATGAAACTCTAGCTAACAAAGTCACATTCCTTCTTTAAATTCACTTTCAAGAGGCGTAACACTCATTTTTCATCTTCTTCGCTAAAATCACAACACAATTTCTCTCTCACCTAAACTCTCCATTAATCCTCCACCAAACCCTATACAACGCCTCCATTCATTAGGAAGCCTTTACCAAGGCCTTCCTAGTAAATGGGAGGGCTACAATCTAGGTTTCCCGAGTTAGTGAGTACAAATCAAGTATTGGGAACGACATTTATTGACAATTAAGCTTAAGCGATAAGTGAAATATAGGTACATGTTCAAAGACCTCAAAACCACAATACCAAAATCCTACAATCCAAAACTTGTATCAAAATGCATCAAACTACTATGAGACTAGGTGAAGACCCTCTAGGTGAACCTGATAGGCTATCGCACACCTATACAAAAATACCCTAGAGTATAACAAATGAATGTAGTATAAAGGGGTCGAAATCCACAAGGAGACGAAAGTTTGCTAAAACAAGTTGCTATGGGTAGAATTCTATCAAGGTCGGTTTATCGATTGAGTTGGTTTGATTTGCAAATAAATAGAGACAATAAAAAAGAAGATGTCTAGGGAAGTCGGGTCACACATGCAAATTATGTAGATATTCAAGTTAAAATAGGAATTGATAAAGGTGATAAATATTTAGGCTTAAAGATACTCGTCTTACGACATTAGCATCTCGATAATAGTATCAACCATAGAATTGGTTCTAGAGGCTCTCGACTACTAGGTCACTCTACTAACACATGCAAAGTCTAACTCAAGTTCCGTGCCTCTCGACTTATAGAACGAATTAACCCACTTAATCAATTGTTTATGCGCTTTAAACATAGATTAATCTTAACCAAAACGAGCATGTGATAGAAACAATTTATCGATATCAAATTATCCCATATCAACAATTACAAGAACTAATTGTGCATGGTTTCCCTTATTCCCTAGACAAAAGAAATTACTCTAACATCATGAAACGTAAACTAATGACTAATGATATGAAAAACATAATGATAATGAAATAATAAGAGAAGTAAAATTACCTTAATAATGGAAATGGAACATGGAAATGACGAACAAATACTTGAAATGGAATTGTATAAGAACTTGTAATAAAATGTAAATAACAATAAAGAAACCTAACCTAATCTAAAATAATCTAATACTAGAGAATATGAGAGGAAATGAAGTGTAAAAGGTGTGTAAGAATGTGTACAAATGCGACGGATCAACTACCTTTATATAGGAACAAAGGGAGTAACGTAAACAACCAAGGAAGCACGAAATTGAGCTAAAGCAGGGCTGTCCCGATCCAGATCACATGGTCCCGATCGGGACCGTGGCTTTGTAGTCAATTGTCCTTAATTTTGTGCATTAATCACTAGGAATCAATCCAATGTTGGTGCTTAATTGTGTGATTAATCACCCGGTTTAAGACCTTCATTTGGCATCCTAAGAGCATGGAAATCTCATGTTCTCCACTCTAACTTGGAGTTGATTACTTGGGCTTGACTTTGCATTGACTTCATTTTGCATTTCTTATTTAATCCAACACTTTCTCCATGCAAAACTCATGCAAATCCCATGCAAATCACCCTACTTTTTCTAGTCTTGCATTATTAGTAGAATTTAGCTCATAAGAGCTTAAGTACCTACAACATATGACAAAGCAAGCAAATATACTAGAACACACAAATTAGCTCGTAAAACACTAAGATAAGTGCCAAATGACATGTAAATTAGAGCTAACATAAGGGGTTAAACTATGCAAATTAGGCACTTATCATACAATGTCTCCAAAACAAACTCAAAACAAAAGAAAGATATAACTGTCTGATAACTAAACAAAACTACTGTCAGCTACATAACTGTAAAGAAACGTGATGACTCCGCCATCCCAGCCCGCATGCAACATCCATCATAAAGCACCAACACCTGCTAAGCCAACTGTTCACCACCCCCAAATGGATCACAACAGGTCTTAAAACATGTAAATGAGCTCAGTTAACTGTATACAAATGATAAGACAACAATAATAGACAATATCATATCAACAACGGAAGCAAGACAAAAATCCATCACTCTTCCCAACTCTCTTTTCTCACAAGTAACTGACTACATGCCGCAACGTGTAGCCCTGCCAGATTTCCTGCCGCCATAGGTAATCCATCACCGCCAGTGGGGACCGCAGCCATACCACCAAAATCCCCGTTCATTCTACAAGCGAACCTAATGTCCTTAATGTGCACATCCCTCCTAGTGGAGACACCCAGCGAGGCGACAATAGGGAGTGAGTCACCTCTCGCAGTGACCCACTCAGCCGGAACCAATCTACCATCAATCAATCATCTCAACAATAATCCAACGATATACGATAATCAATCAATCATGAGATAAATCCACAACACAACGATATCATACCGTCTTATAGTTATATACAATAAACTGAGTAGGAAATCCTACCTTTTCGCAATCCAACACAATCACAGGCAATCAATGTCCTCCTCTACAGATCTGTCACCTATTATAACATAATCACAATCAATCATCACAAATCCCCCCAAATTACCCAATTAGGGTTTGTATAACTCAATCAAAAGACTAGTAAACGAATTATGACACTTACCGATCTATATCTAAACAATTGTTACGCAGATTCCATGATCGATCTACCCCTTAATGCCTTGGAAGTGATTAGAATATAGGAGAGGTTAAGCGTCGTTGAGTTTTAAGAGTTTAACGTAAATAAGAAGTTGTAAAATGATTTAACCTCTCTTATATATCTAATTCACCAAACCAAGAAATTAACCCGTCCGACCACTGGCTCGACCGAGCTACCACTCTGCTCGATCGAGCTAGCCCAACTAGGCCGAGTCAACTGTGACTCGGTCGAGCTACTACCCGACAGAACCTTCTGTACAAAATATCATAATACAACACCAGACATGTCAGTAGCTCAGCTCGGTCGAGTTACCCCCTGCTCGGCCGAGCTATTGACACTCAGAATCGCGTAGTATTACAGATATGCTACCTCACCCACTCTATCAAGAATGTCAAAGGGCCCAATGTACTGCTGGCTAAACTTCCCTTTCTTGCGAAATCTCATTACGCCCTTCATCGGTGACACTTTCAAAAGTACCTGTTAACACAAATTCGTAAAATTGCAAATAACAAAAAAAATACGAATAAGAGAACAAAATAATTTTTATTAAATTTGAATGATTTAAGGGTTACAATCTCTAGTTATCCACTGATTCGATCTTCGCACAATTTTCTTGGTTGAATTTTTCTTCCCTTGGACTTGACGGCACAATTTCGATGCTTGATGTCGAGCCCTTTGAGAATGATTTGGTTGTTTGTGAGGTTTAGAGAGAATAGGGTTTAATTTCTTATGCTCTCAGTTTTCTTATGTAATTTTCTCGATGCCTTCTAAATAATGGAGGATGAGTCGTATTTATAGGGAATGAGAAACATGAGCTCAACCCTAAACGGACTCAACCCTTATTTCAGCATCTTCTCTGGACTTGGTAGTAATTCGGCCCATTTGCGAATGCTTGGCTTATTTAACGAACTCAACCCGTTTAGTCAATTTGATTCGGGTTCCGTCACTTTAGGGAAACGAACTCGGACTAAAATAAAAATGGACTAATTAATTTAAACTTCGTCTAAATTAATTATATTATTCCACATTTCCTTTGACGGGTCAAACTTTGACTTCTTGACTTCCGACGTGGCCGCGTTTTCCTCTTGTCTTGGTCAATATTTGACTTTTGACTTCCAGCGTGGCACTTATATAAAATTTATGTGCCAACAGTACCTTATCACTAACTTCGAACTTCATAACTCTACGGTGTTAGTCCGCGTAGCTCTTTTGTCAATCTTGAGTTGCATTCATTTTCTGTCGAATCATCTTAACTTGCTCCACCATTTCCTGAGCCATTTCGGGTCCCAACATAGTAGCTTCAGAGCTATCATCCCAGCAAATAGGACTTCTACACTTCCGACCATATAAAGCCTCGAAAGGTGTCATGCCAATACTAGTGTGATAGCTAGGGGTGTTCATAATAAACCGAACCGCAATAACCGAACCGAAAAACCGAAAAATCGTGCATTTTTAAGGTTCGGTTAACCGAACCGTTTTCACAAAGCGGTTCGGCGAACCAAACCGTTAACTTTATTATGCGAACGGTTCGGTTAAGGTTCGCAGTTTTAGAAAACCGGTTAACCGTGAACCGAACCGTTCACGAAAAAGTAAGCGAAAAATTAAAATATTATATAAAAAATTGTTCTTTCGTTTAATTTTCTTAGTGTTTCCAAATTCAAAGTTAGTTAAATTGATTAATACTAAAATTTACCTAACTAACTTTATGGTTGAGTATAATATATAATGAAAATTTAATTAAACTACTGGATAAAATTAACGAAAACTGAAAAAAAATATTTATGTAGAACGATTATAGGTTAACCGGTAGCCGAACCGCAAATAACCGTTTAAAGTAGCTAACTGAACCGTTTATAACCGTTAGTAACGGTGCGGTTTAGGTTCGGTGTTTCGCCAAACCGAACCGTGTCCGAACCGAATGAAACATGCGGTTCGGTGAACCGAACCGTGAATGAACACCCCTAGTGATAGCTATTGTTGCATGAAAATTCGATCAAATCCAGGCGATCTTTCCAGCTCCCCGCCAAATTCAATACCACAAGCACGCAACATGTCCTTCAATGTTTTAATGGTACGTTCCGTCTGCCCATCTGTCGCAGGATGGAACGCAGTGCTCATATTTAACGTCGTTCCCATAAACTCCTGTAGCTCTTGCCAAAATCGGGAAATAAACCTCGCATCCCGATCAGATACAATATCTTTCGGCACCCCATGTAGTCTTACCACGTTCTTGCGGTACCGATTCGCCAACTGAAGCTTGCTCTATGTATCTTTCATAGGAATGAAATGAGCTGACCTTGTTAGACTGATGTAAAACGACCTATTTTAAGATTAAATAGTACAAAGGACTGTTCGTTCAAATAGAGTTAATTTGCAGCGGAATAAAATTACGTGTTTAGTTTTATATTTTAGAGTGAATTCAAACGAAATAAACAAAGGATATGGAGTGAATTTCTCTCCTTCCTCGCAAGGACCTCGAATCAACCCACAACTACACTAAACCTCGCCAGATCAAATGGATCTTATTTCACCCTCGCAAGAACGAAATAATAACTCTAATAACTCGCAAGCAATTAGAACCTTAACAAGAACTCTTGTATTAATCTCTCAAATTGTCTGTTTGAAACTCAATACAACGACCCCTATTTATACTAAATATAACCGACCTAAGGACTCCTATAACTCCCTTAATCAGGCTTGTAGTACTTACCTAAAACGGACTCAAAGAAGTTTGGCAATTTGCCATATTACAACTTGCTAGGAATACGAAAGAAACTATAAGGAAATAACAATACTTCCTTACACTTATTAGCTAAAATAACATAGGGAATTAACCAAAATAATAAGAGCTAATTAGACCGACTCTAAGCACCTCCACATGTCCTTGCCACCTTGGAGTCCGTGTCATCCAGCCCCGTCATCTTCGTTCCTCCATGTTATCATATTCACTAAACTCGAGCCCATTTTGAAACCTTTGGAAATGTGAGTTACATTTCGAGAAATTAAGACCTCATTTTCATTTAACTCCAATGCTCTGGCATCATAGACGATCTACAATGACCCAAATCATATTATTACCTTGCAATAGTCCTCGGTAATCCCACAATAAAGTCCATGAAAATCGACTCCCATTTTCACTCCGACACATCAAGTGACTGAATCTTACCTTGAGGTCTTCGCTGCTCACCTTTAACCCTCTGACATGTCAAGCACTTTGCAATAAATTCAGCTACATCCTTCTTCATTCCCGACCACCAGAAGTTCTTTTTCATATCTATATAACTTATCACCTCCAGGATGGATTGCATACGGTGTACAATGAGCCTCCTTCATTATCACTTCCCTTATTTCCTCATCAGCTGACACACACCATCTACCGTCGAACCGAACACTCCCATCCGTATGAATCGAAAATCTCGACATATTAGCTTCACTGATTCGTTCTCGCCATCCCCGAATCTTAGGATCAAGAAGTTGCTTCTGACGTAAATCAGCATAAAATTCAGGTTCCACTGTCAGGTTGTTGATTGTATCTCCCTTGTGAATCATGTAGATCCCCATTTTGCTCATCTCGTCCTTTAACTACATTAATGACAAGGACGTACATAGGGAATGTACACTATTCTCGCTCAGTGCATCTGCCACTACATTAGTTTTCCCTTCCAAGTAGTCGATCTTCATATCATAATCCCCTATTAACTCCATCCACCTTCTCTGTCTCACATTAAGTTCTTTTTTAGTATAGAAGTACTTCAAACTCTTGATGCCAGTCGTTATGCACACCAAAAATAAACCTAATACAATTAACAGAAGCTAATGGTAAGTAGGGTCGATCTCCTCAGGGAGGTAAATTTACTATCTATGAATTTTATCCGTCGGTCACTAAATCGGGGGGTTTGATTTGTTAACTAACTACTAAAGATTAAGGGAAAAGAGAAATAAGAGCAAGAAATAAAAGATAATAAAATTGACGAAAATAAATCAGAAGGAGAGGGGGTATGCAAGGATTTCGGTCCACCGTGTCATCAACATAATCGGAAATAACTAGGTCGGTCAGTTTGTTGGTAGGAAGGACTGGGTCGTCACCTTTCGGTCCTTGAACCCGACTATACCTTTCGGTCTTAAGTCGCCCTAAGGTCATTCTTACTTAACTTTCATCCTCATAAGAAATCAATTATTATAATTAAACAAGCCTACCCTTCCAATCTTTCGATCTAGGTCGGGGTTAACTAAGCGAATGGTCTCCTGCGTGCACTCATTCAACCAAAACAACAATTATATTGCTTAATTACAATTCCTACCGTAAAACTGCCCTAACGGGTCATACCCTAGCATGCATGGACACGGCTTCCCTCATCCCCGCATACACGAGATTTAGCTACTCATACTATAATTACTAACGAAAGCAACTAACATAATGAAGCTAATTAACGACATAATACGAGAAAATAAAACTAAAAGAAGGAGTAATACAGTCTCAAGCGATTCGGCGTAGAGAACGTATGATTCCAGCTTTCTACTCCAAATAGAACGTAAAACCGTAAAAAGGAAAAGAGAAGAGTAGGGAAGGAAAAGAGATTATCAAAAGATAAAGGATTCGATTCCAGAGAGATAAAAATCGATGACTTAGGTCTGTCGACCTTATGTGTTTTTATAGTAAAACACGTACATAATATTATTAACCTACGGGCCTTCCTAACGTAGCTAACCCTAAAAACCTCTCGATCGAGCACTTAAGGTTCTCGATCGAGGGACAATCTTCAGCAGCCTTCTCGATCGAAGTGTGAGACCTATCGATCGAGATATTCTCCTTGCAACTCCCTCGATCGAACACAGGACAGTTCGATCGAGATCTTCTATTCTTCAAGTCCTCTCGATCGAGCACAGGACAGCTCGATCGAGGCTTTCTGCTCTTTCAGTCTACTCGGTAATCGTTGACTTGGGTCAATATTTGGTCAACGGCAGGTTCCATGCTATTCCATGCACGAGCAATCGCCTTTTGTGCTTCCATCTTCTAAACATGCAACTTTTAGGCGAGAAAAGCTTGGTTTCTGCTACAATCCGGCTTATATCTTCAAAATAGCAATACAAACACAAAGTAGCCTATTCGGGGCATAAAGCGATATAAAACCACTTAAAATCACAGAAATACGTGCCAAAAGGGACCGTAAAAGTCTATATAATATGCACGTATCAAACTTCCCCAAACCAAACCTTTGCTTGCCCTCAAGCAAACTAAATGCAACTAAGGACTTAATGGAAAGGAATAAACTCAGAGCTACTATTAGTCATTGCCAAACCGTTTAATGCACTGCAAATTTATACATATCATGGAATAACATTGGATTTTCGACCTTTCAAGACTCTTTCATTTCGGACTCTCCCGGGATCTCTCTTCTCTCAACAAAGCAAATGGTAAGAATTTATATGTGTAAAAGAGAAAGAAGAATAATATAGTCTCTCACCTAGACTGCGACCAACAAATCACGTATGCTTGACTAGCATGAGTAAAGATTCGAACACCGTACACACGCATAACCACCATCAATGTCTATTACATGCCGAACTTTGCAATATTTGGATATGTGAGGCTAAGCGGGAAAGAAGGGGCAAAAACAAGTATGGAAATGTGAGGGTATAAGCCAAGCTAGTACCAAACAGACCATAGGAAACCGTATTCCGTTCTTCCGACTCAAGAGTGAACATAATGCCTTTGAAATAATAGGCATACTCAACACATTATCCCAAAATAAACACCTCCTCAGAATTATAATAAGCACATGAGGTGTATTCTTTTTCTCAGCCTTATTATTATATATAATTTTTTATTTTTTATTTTTTTTTTCTTTTGGCTGTAAAACAAATCTCTCGATCGAGCTTATGAGGATCCTCGATCGAGCACTTTTCCAACTGGTATTCCCTTCGATCGAGAGAAGGGTTCTCGACAAGGGACTTTTCTAGCCCATAACTCGATCGAGCATTTGGAGCTTCTCGATCGACCACACTAACAACATTTTTCACTCGATCGAGCAAATAAGCTCTCGACCGAGCACTTTTCTCATTAATACTCACTCCATGATATTCAAAACGAACCAAATTTGTTATAAGACGATATTTTCCTCGACCACTACCTAACTTGGCACAATGGTAGGCTAAGTATGGGATGTAGTTAAGGGCAACATGCAGATTTGGCTTAATGTGGAGTTAATGGGGCAAAACGAGAAAACGGGATTTGCAAAGGTTCACCAAACATGTAATACCGACCTCAAACCGATGCGTGCAGGCAATAAGAAATCAAGACTCATACACGTGCAAAACATGAAATGAAGGGAGAACTACTCACAATCCTAAAAATAACCGGTCATGGATGTCACCAGTTTTAAGGCTCTAAATCTCAGAAAGTTTAGTAGTTTGCCAAAACTAAGAGTCAAGTCTAATTGTCCAATAGAAAATTTCACAACAAAATTTGAGAAGGCAAGGAATGGCATATTATGACTAAATAACGCAATATCATCATTGAAAACTCCTTTCCGACTCGATTAAGTGCAAAAATAAACGTGATAAAATTTTTTAATTTTTTTAATTTTTATAAAATGCAATACATAAAACAATAAACGTGAATGCAAAATACGAGTGCAGACGCAAAA
>JAGPOY010005856.1:6343-17057 GCA_018983105.1 Silene uniflora
GTACTCATGAAGAGGGGTTCCTTTTGCTTCAAGAAGAAGTTCAACCAGTTGACAATCCATTGCTTGATGTTAATAGACAAATCCAAGTCAAAGATCTCCGGAAACTATTCTTGAATTCCATTTGACGGTCGGAAAGTAGATGTTTAACCCGGAGGTCCATTAAGGTCGGATTAGTTAAGAGAAGGTTATGGTTAGCCGGCTTTGGAATATTCCCGTCCACCTATTTGGAGCTCCAAACATTTATAGTGGACTGAATTCCAGACTTCCAACCAATGTGTGTCCTTAACAAACCCCAACCAAAGAACAAACCCTTACCAACCCAAGAAGTGGCAGGGTTAGGATATGCAGAAAGGCGGTGACTTGGTATATTGGTGAAGTCAAACTATTTGCCTACAACTAGGCTCAGAAGAAAATCCGGATGAGAGATCATTCTCCAAACTTGTTTTGCAAGTAACGCTTGATTAAAGCATCTTGTATTTCTAATTCCATGCCCCCCAGGCCCTTAGGTTGCGAAATAAAGATTCTGCTACACCAGTGAATAGATCGTATAGGAGTACAATAACTATGAGACAGAAGAAAATGGATGCAAATGCCTGAAAAAGGCGCAATTAATTGGTTGTTTTACAACGCAACACAGTCGCTATAACAAGGAATCATAGATGTACAATAACTGAGACAGAAGAAATGATATTACTTCTTAACAAATACAGTACTACTGTTTAAAACAAGTCCAGCAGTGGTAATGAGTTATGATAGCAGTACCTATGACCTAGGCCTCTGCTGGACAAGGTGCCGGCAAAGAAAGTACAGCGTCTGGTTCAGCCTCGTGCTCACCTTGCCATGTCCAAATGATTTCCTTCAGAGCTGGTCTCATTTCCTGCTTCACTACCTTCTGGTACTCCAAGGTATCACCGCTCAATTTCTTCAACTCCACCATGTGAAAACTCGGGGTAACCTCGAAGATTTCAGCATCAAAAGACAAAACCCCTTTTCTTCCTTCTCCAGCACCTTCAAACCTTATCAGTCCCCCATTTTTCTTCGTCAATTTCAATTTCAGCCTTTTGGATATTTCTTCTAGCTTAGAGATGATTGTCGAAGCAGTTTGCCTAGCACTGAATCTCACCTCCTTTTTCTGGCTTTTGTCCTCAAACAGACCAGACAAGTCAAACCCTTCTGAGTAGGAAATGATGTCAAAAGCATTCAGGTTATAACAGGGCTGAGCAACGTCAGTATTCCCAATCCCACAGATGGAATCTTGACCATGTATAGAAGGTTTTGTCTCGGGTTCTTGTTGGGTTTCTAAGAGTTTAGAGTCAAACCCTCTTCGAAACCACGAGTTTTCCATAATCTTGGATATGGACATCCGGGTCCTTGGGTTCGGGTCCAAGATCTTTAAGATCAATCTTCTCACATCTGATGGGAACCAAGTAGGGAATCTGAACTCCGCCTTCCCAATCTTTCTGTACATTTCCATCAAGTTGGAATCTTGAAATGGCAAATATCCAGCTAGCAGGACATATAAGATCACCCCACATGACCAGATATCAGCTTTTGCTCCATCATACCCTTTCCTGTGAATTACCTCAGGCGCCACATAGGCAGGGGTCCCACATGTTGTATGAAGCAAGCCATCTTGGTGCTTGGACTCAGCCAGAGCACTGAGCCCAAAATCTGTAACCTTCAAATTCTCATTTTCATCAAGGAGGAGATTTTCCGGCTTCAAATCACGATGATAAACCCCTCTACTATGACAGTAATCAACTGCACTAATCAACTGTTGAAAATACTTCCGAGCAATATCCTCTTTAATCTTGCCTTTGGCTACCTTGTTGAAAAGCTCCCCACCTCTGACATATTCCATCACAATGTAAATCTTCGTTTTGCTGGCCATGACTTCATAGAGATGCACAACATGTGGGTGTCTCACAAGTCTCATTACTGAAATTTCACGCTTAATCTGCTCAATCATCCCGACTGCTAGAACCTTCTCTTTGTCAATTATCTTGATCGCCACACTAACTCCACTTTCAATGCTTCGTGCATGATACACCTTTGCAAAAGTGCCCTGCCCAAGTACTTTCCCAAGCTCATAGCGGTTCATCAAGACAACCCTTTTCTTCTCCGCCATTTATAAGGATCAATTATACATAGACCAATATATCTAAGCTTAAAATTCTGCCAGATCAATGTACAGTGTCTACTATCTATTGAGTATTATACTGGAGATGCTCAACCATCTTCACACAGCTCATACGTAGAAACGAGGAAGTCTGCTATATTTTTGGCGACCGTGGGCATGTACGCCTCGGAACGTATGCGAGTACTTGTGATATCTTGGTTGCTATTCGTGGTAGATAATGGCAGCTCCAGTAGAGCTCGAACTGAGCCGAGTTCACACAGAAAATCCTTGGATGTCAAACACATCTTTTCCGCATTCCCTGTTTTCTTGTCGGAAAACTGAGAATGGGAAAGTTGAGAGAAATAACAATTACAAGGCAGTTGCTTAGGCCAAAACTAGAGAACAAGTACTGAATGGTTCAGTGGCTGCAACTGAATGATGGAAAAGTTCACCTGTACATTCACATTTGCAAAATTTCAGTCAATTGAGAAACAAGACCAAGGTTTGCTCTACATTCTCGGAATCGACTCATGCTGAATCAAACTGATGAAGAAGAAAAAAAAAACAGATAAATGATTGAACAATTTATGCAAACAATATTATACCACATTAAGTGTTTCTCCACAGCATACGCATCCTTACAATGTCGGATCAACAAAATCTGATCTAACTTACTATATAGACTCCCACGGAAGACATCATTATCTCACAGCAGATAAAGGACAAGGCTACTTAGTGTGTGCACTGTGCAGCCCATGTACTAGTTCAAATCCCTCGATCCAAACACACCCTAGATTGCTATCCAAACAAGGGATTTTAAATCCCCTACTGTCCCTCCCTTTCCTTTCCCTCCATCCAAACACACCCTAAAATTTCTACTGTATACTATGCTATTAAGATATTCGTCTAAGACTATAATTCCATCACACACCATGATTTGCAATCCCCTAATATACTAAAAAGAAAATTTAACAAACCTAGTGATTGACACGCATAAGGGCTGAAGGCAAATTCAATTGATGAAAAATCGGAGCATTAAATTTCTAAGAGCTTAATTTCAATTTCTAGGGGTAGAAAATTAGCAATCAATCATAGAGTAGGTACCATGAAAAGAATTACATGTGAAAGAGAGAGCAGCACAAGAATAAAACAAAAACAATAAGTTGGTTGGTACTCAATAAGCAACAAAATCATAGGCCCCTCAAGAGGTCATGACCACATAGAACATAGGATGATAGCAAGTATTTATCTCTAACTAACAAACATGTGGAGGAAATTGGGTAGGTAAACAGCTATTCACATAGACGGGTTTGTGTCATCTTCATGTGGGGAACACCGGGACACCAAACGAAGTACGATGGAGTGTGTAGATCCAGCTCTAAGCCGGTCCAATCGTAGGCGTTACAGTTTGCCAAACCTTTGATTACATTGACTAACACAAAGTCTTGAATTCAAGTTAATCAGTTGAAATGGGGAGGCTACACCTGAATTTGTCCCACCCCACTTACCTCACGAGAAGTAAACGGGAGCCTCTTTCGAAAGATGGGTGTATTGATGATGATACTAATTGAGTTGGATATCAGATTTCGACATTCGGGTTTCTGATCATTAAATTACCCCACATCTAAAACTCTTAATGTACCTCTAAGGTCCTAATCCTAAACCATGCCATAAGAAACTTCCACTGTCACATCATCTCATTGGTAACCAATGATTAAAGAAAAAACACAGAAAAAATAGGCAGGCATTTTGAGATTTCTAGCAGCTTATATCAACAAAATTTGAGAACATGATATAATCAATAAAATATAACCGTAGCATCTTCCGTATTACCAAACAATCACCAAAGGCCTAAAAGAAAGCATAATTCCAAAATGACGAACAATAATTCAAAAGTTTAATGAATTAATTAAGGTAAAGAGAAGTTACCTGGAGATGGAAGAGAATTTGGGTGAGAGAGTAGTGAAAGGTTGAACAAGGGATGTTGGTGTGATTACAGGTTTGACAAAATGAGGCTTTTTCTTTGGTGGGATTCTGCTGTATTTTTTATAAGACTCGCGTCCGTTTCACAACACTGTTTTATCATACTGCACAACCTCTTATATGCACCATTTATTATTCACAAAATCTTTCATCATATATATGTGATGCAATGATGCATTCATTATTTTTGGAGTCCCCAT
This sequence comes from Silene uniflora, assembly GCA_018983105.1. NCBI lineage: Eukaryota > Viridiplantae > Streptophyta > Magnoliopsida > Caryophyllales > Caryophyllaceae > Silene > Silene uniflora. Next base: position 10,646 of record JAGPOY010005856.1, read on the forward strand.
TTATTGCATATGAGAGGGTGACGTTGAGATTGGGTGATACCGAGTGGCGCTAAACTCATTTTCCTTTTATGTTTGCCTTTTAAATTAGGGTTATTTAATGACAATACTCCAAACTATTGGAGTGCTTCTTAAAATACTCCGACCTTTATTTTAACTACCAATATACTCAAGTTTTCCATCATTTGCTTTTATTAGAATAGGTGGAAGGGCTACCTGCTGAACCGGTTTCTCTCTATTTTATCCCTCCTCTTTCATAACCTTTTTTAATTACTTTATGAACACACCATTAATCTTTTTTTTTTTCCAGAAAACCCCACTAATCTCCTTCAATTCTGCCGCGCTTTCTGCTTATTCTTATTACATCGATTGTTGACGGAGGAGCACCCACAATGACAAAGGAGTTTCATAGATACTGGACCTTTAATCTCTTGAAAATACGGATAAGAAATATTGAAATCAGAGGTTGCTTACAAAAGTTCACTTTGTAGCACAAATGCACAATGAAAACCCATAATCTCTATTCCTAAACATGAAAAGCAATTGATGGATCTATCTTACACAGCTTACGCCATTGAATTTCTATAAATAGAGAGGAATAGTGTGCAAAATAATCTAATTGTTTCTTATTCTTACAAGTTGTACAAGGATTCCCAGTTAAATTAAGGCTTCAAATGCAGTATAATTAGTACTAAATTGGTCAGCTTTCATCATTTCAAGAGTCTGCCATTGAGCTCTATATATATCATACGGTTTCGGTTTCGATTTCAGTGTTGGTTTGGGGTTCTGAAATCCCAGTGTTTTGGGTGATTTCATAGGTAATTGGGTCCGAATTTGAGGTGGTTGTTCATTATATTTGATGATTGTAAAGAAGTGGGTATCTAAGGAAGGTGAATTTAGAAGTGCAATACTCAACGCCAAGCTGCCGACGCCGCCCACATCCGCTACGCACCATCATCAAACAAAGCTTAGAGCACATTCATCAACACCAACCCGACACCATATTCAACTATCAAGCACATTCACGCCTTTGTACCGCCATTTTAGTTTCAATTTTTGAAACCCTAGATCCCCGTTAAAATTGGGGGTAAATTCTAATCTGATACAATCAATAGCACTAAAATTTGCAGAAAGGTTCAAACCCTATATCCCCATTTCAATTTTGTGTGTGTACTGTTATATATTCAATTAGGTTAATTAAATTTTTTTTTAATGTATTTTTATTGATTTTTGGTAATCTAAATGGGGCTTTCTAGATTTTTCCAGATTATTAGAATAGGGAAGGGGAAGGTGATGAAGATCAACTATAATAAGAAAGGTAGGATTTTTTACCTGTTACAATCCCCCTTATACTAAAAGAATAAGGGGGTTTCAATATTTTCCCGCCTAAATGCAATGTTCTATAATTGGTCAACACATCCCCCTACTACTAAGAGACTAAAAATTCTCCTAGTTTTCCTCCAAAAAGCATCTTTGCTAAATAAGGTAATAACAAACTTACTTCCATTACCATTATTATCTTTTCAATGAATATATTATTATAATTAAATTCATAATTATAATTTCTTCATAAAATAAAATAAATTTGGTGTTAAATTATAAAATATATAAGTTCCTAAGTTTTTCAGTAATGCAATAATTGCGGAGTATTACTTTTAAAGAATAACTTGAAACATATTTACTATTAGCTTAATTTTCTTTGATTAGTTTTACATTTCATTTGTTTTAATATCAAAATATAATACAGTGAAATATTAAATATTAAATATTAATAAGGTGCAAATTTAAAAAGGTACATGTGGGATTGCATTAATATATACATGTGAGATTGCATTAATATTTAATATTATGTATGATATGAGGAAAATATTCAGCGCAATTTTTTTTCACAATTCTATTTTTCCGTCTTTTGATACAAAGGTAATACAAGTTGATTATCTCCTTTTGCAATTCTCTAATTTTATTATATAATTAAGTCATTACTTGAGGTTATTCTTTTGATAAATTTAATCATATAACAATATTATTTTTAATAATGAAGTAATTTATATAATTAAGTCAGTTAAAAAGTTAATCTTATTATTTGGTGTGAAAACTATCAAATAGTCTCTCTTAGACCGGCTTAAGCATGTTACATAGCTATAATAATTCAGTAGGTCTTGCTTGCGACGGGTCGGATCTTGTGACGGATATTTTGTGAGAGGAAATGGGTAGAGGGGACAAGGTGGGCACCCCCATGTGCTTCTCCACTCACCCTTGATGGGTATTTTGTGAGAGAATATGGTATCCGTCACTCATTTGTGACGGATAGTGTCCGTCACAAATGAGAATTTGTGATAATAATTAACGTCTTTGTACGTCATTATCTATAAAACCGCGCATTTGCGCGGGATCTACACTAGTTATATGTATCATATTAATTTTATGCCATAAATAGAAATAATACTACTAATTTATTCTGATCTCATATCTATTAAAAAAAATAAAAGTTTTCCTTCAAACTCCCATCTACTTATATAAGGAAATAAATGAGATTTTTTCCATTAAAGTATTATCTTTTCTTTAAAATATAATTTGTTCATTGATTTCTAAATTATAATGTTTTAATCAAAATAAAATAGAAATGGTATGAAGTTATAAAATACGGAGTACAAATTACTACCGCTTTTTATGATAAAAAAATTCATTAAAATAGAGATTTCATGATATGCTCCACCTTATTGCGCGGGATCTATACTAGTAGGTTAATAAATGTCTAATTCTATTAAAAGCGGAGGAGTGTAATAGTTGGTTATATTGGTAGTTAAAATAAAGTCTGGAGTATTTCAAGAACCACCCTAATAAATTGGAGTATTCATGTTAAATAATCCTTTAAACTATGGTTTTCTATGGTTGGTGTTTTTTTGAAATACTACATGAGAACTTCTATCCCCTAAACTTAATAAAATGTTTTTAAAATATACAAACAACTAAAAATTAAGTTTTAAACACTATAATTGTGTAAGGGAAACAATGTTTAGGATTGAGTAAACGATATTTATGGCATGACAAATTATTGTCAAGAAGTAAATCAAAAATGCATAAAATAAACATTTAAAAGAAGTGAATTTGAGCATTTTGGGTATTCTAAGATGTTTTCATTAAGTTTAGGGGTACCACTGATATTTTCGAAAAGCGAGGGGTACCATGCAGAATTCGAATAAATACAATGGTACCTTGTAGAAAAACCCTAAACTTAGAAGGAAATGATGGTTGTCACAATAGCTTCTTTGTTTATTTGTTGAAAGTAGAGCAAATATATGGACAGTTAGGGTGCAAACTCATGTCCCACTTCGGTAGTGTAAAGGTGAAATATCATTTTTACAAGTACCCACTAAATATAATAGTAAGAGGCCTTTTGGGAATGAGTCCAATAGTAAATCCGTGAGGCCTTGACGCAAAGTGGACAATATCGTACTATTATGGAAACTGGACAATGGCGCAGCAGAGGCCCAACATGAGGTATTTACGCTTCCGCACAACAAGTGGTATCAAGGCCCAAAGTTCGACTTTGGCTAGACATAGTGTAACACCCCAATTATCCGGCCAAGAAAATTAAGGCGCTACTATCTCGGTTTCCCGAGGTAGTGTTCCCAATACTTCGATCAAAGAACATTTTATTATAAATATAAAGTTTACTGATTACACAAACGTAAACAAATGAATAAAATACAACTCATGACTACAATACTCTTCTAGCCAACTACACTCGTCTCGTGACCCATCAAGCTCGTCCCGTATCCCACGTGCTATCCAAACAACCTGTACTCAACCTGCTCCCCATATGATCAAAGAATATCATATGGATCGACACAGGCCACCCCAAACAAGATAGTTGACAGACACAGACAACAACACGTAAGTTTCAATAAATATTATGCAATACGACTCAAGTGTGTGAATATGCAACATGACTACCATATGAACGAGATATCATCAACCAATCATCATCCCGGCACCGGGACACGCCCAATCGTGCCTACAACCACATAAGGTAATCCGAACACGTCGGTGGTACCGGGCCTGAGAGCGACTCGGATCCCCTGCCAGACGTCGTGTCTCAACCACACGAGTCCCTCCAAACTCAAGCCATTAATGTGCACATTTCTCTTGGAGTAGAAAGCTCTAAGAGGTGACCTAAGCGCAAGACGATCTCCCAATCATCCTCCGTCTCCACAACAACCATATTACCATCACAAATCCTCCATTATTATGCAAAAATGACCAATAATGAACCATAATGCATTATAATTACCATAATCACCTCATAATGACATAATTAGCGACTAAACATGTTATAATGCAACTAATCTAATTATATGAGGTTAATTACATAATTAACCACCAAACATACAATAACCCAAATATTGAAACCGAGTACACGCTGTTCTCAGCACTGACCTGTTTTCGTAAAACAGTCATATCTCAATCGTCTCTTAGTCATTTTGGGCGTGTGACCTACCGTTGGAATCGTAAGAGAACAAGCTATCACCTCAACTTAGAATCACATCAATATCATGTCGAGAACTCAAGTTATGACAGTTTTAAGATGCCCCTTCTATAGACGGGCATGATAACAACTCCACTAAGTCTAGTATAGGTTATACTCGGTCCACTAGACCGAGTACTAAGTCGAGTGAACTCAAAAGTTTGGGTTATTACACATAGAGATTCATCAGGCCCAAGACTTGAAGGTGATCGTATACTGTAAGGCGTGGAACTCCTATAGCTTGAGGGAAAGCTAATATGTTCGCGAAAAGCGATATTTGTTTCACGTGGTGAGACGGCAGGCCGTCCAAGAGAAGCCGTCAGCGACCCGGTGTGTGCTGGGCTGAGTCTTAACGGAGGCAACAAAAGCGGTCCATGGTAAGTCCAAAGGCGGTTCCAGGACGGCGCACGGAGGCGCTGGATTCGTACCCAGTCCAGGGTATATTTGATGCAGAGGAGTTTGATACGCAAGTGTAGCACAAACCACGTGAGACACACGGTGGTAGTTTAATGGGAGGTTATCAAGACTTGGTGATGCAGGTGTCTAGAAGTTGGGGTTGCAAGGTGTGGGGAGTTCTCCATAGAGGTCAAGGCCCGAGTTAAGACGATGGTCCTTGGTTTGAGGGGAGGATTGTTAGGATAGAAACTCATGTCCCACATCGGCAGTGTAAAGGTAAAATATCATCTTTATAAGTACCAACTAAATATAATAGTATGTTCGGTCCCGAAGAGAGGGAAGAGATCATGAGACCTTTTGGGAAGGTGCTCAAGAGTAAATTCGTGAGAGCTTGACCCAAAGCGGACAATATCTTACTATTATGGACACTGGACACCGGTGCAGCAGAGGCCCAACATGAAGTATTCACGCTTCCGCACAACATGGACAATAGTTTTCATTAGGTATTTTTCAATTAAAGAAACAACATTCATTAGTAATAACCTTTTGTTTTTCTATTTTCTCTAGTGTTTCAGAGTTAAAAGTCTATTGGTGTTTGTTGCTGTCCTTAATTATCATCTTCTTCCTATATTTGGGTAGTTATTAATTTGTATATTTTTTTGACGGAGAATGATTTGGCTGTTTTTTTTTATAACATTTGGGTTCGTTTGTTTCGTAAGTCTGGGCATTCAAGTTCTTTCTTTGGGTGTAAATACCTTTTGGGATGATACATTAACTTATATAGATTTCAAATGGCCAGAGGGAGTTGAAGAGCGAATTTTTATAAGCTTTTTAATTGAATTGGGTAAGGAGTTTATAAGAAACACCAAATGTTGTTGTGAGGATGATTAATGATGCCACATGGCGCTCAAATAACGTCCATCATGCCTCATAGTGTTATTACTAAGTTTTTTGCCCATAAAATTCACGAGACGTTTTGTTTGATTAGAGACGATGTGAATAGTTCGAAGGAAAATGTTGGATCTTTATATAAATTATTGGATGAGATTATATTAACTATTAGATGATTTAGGATGGCTTGAAGAGAAAGGGTAAGATAAAAAATAATCAAGTTTTTTCATAATTGAGTTTCTACTTGTAATAAATTAATTTCTACAAACATTTTCACTTTAATTTCTACACCATTTAGATCCATTTTCTACACCATTTACATCTGAAAATTCGTTTAAAATATGACATTTTAAAATTAAAAATCCGTTTAAAACATAAATGGCGGACGATGGCATAGTTGATGGGGCAATAATAATTCATGGTGCCATAATTGATCAAACAATGGAGGCAAAAATGGCGATGATGTCATAACTCAACCGACTTCGACGGAAAATGCGATGAATAAAGGTATGTGTTCTTAGGGAATTTATGTTGTCGAGAACTTAAGTCATATTATTATTATTATTATTATTATTATTATTATTATTATTATTATTATTA
>JAGPOY010005857.1:0-10714 GCA_018983105.1 Silene uniflora
GGGGACTATCAAAACATCAATTGAATTTTTTTTAACAGTATCAAATGATCGAGACGGGGGACTATCAAAACATCAATTGAATTTTTTTTTTAACAGTATCAAATGATTGATAAGAGGGATTATCAAAACATCAATTGAAAATTTTTATAACATTATCAAATGATTGAGATGGGGAAATATCAAAACATCAAATGAGTTGAATGTTTGCCCAAAAAATTCCATAGCAATTAAAGGTGAGTCAATTTTTATATCCCGTGCAACGCACGGGCATGAAATCTAGTAAATCTATAAATACAAAGCATATATATGATATACGTATAGGAGTATTCTATTAACTGCTGTCTATTCCCAAATTTCTACCCCCAAATTTAAACCTCCTCTAACCCCACTAATTTGTTAACTGCTCATCTAAAGCAATAAACTCTCCCTGTAAATCAATTCATCATCACTTTCATAGCAATTAATCAGTTAAATCGTCCTCGTCAACAATGTCGACAAAGGAGAAATTAATCAAATCAAGGTTTGTTTCATATACATCATTTCTTCTATTTTCAGCAATAATTAGTGTTGTATTGTTCAATTTGATTGTTATGCTTGAATTATAATTCTATTTACACTACAATTTTGTTGTCCCACAATTTTTGCTGTTGATTGATTCCTAGAACTGTAAAATCGTCACTTTCATAGAAATTAAACAATGACTATTCGGTGCAAATTGTGTTAGTAGCAATTCATTTTTTTTCCAGCTTCGTTTTTATGCTCAAATTGTAGCGATGGGGGTTTTCTGTTTTCGAGGAAGGATTATGTCTGAACATTTATAAGAAATTTCGTTTCATTGTTGTTGAATATTGATTCATCGATTAGTTTTATTTGTAAAGTCTTTGTTTTGATTTCATATCTATACAAATTGCAATGTCAAGCTCCAAAGAAAAGAATGAAATGATCACCTCCAAAGGTTCTCCACGTGTTGTTCGCAATAGGATAAAGCAACAGTTTTGTCTTGTTCCGTCAGCAACATCAATTGATACTCCCTCCATTCAAATCCACAAGGCCACTTTCTTTTTTCACGTTTGCCAACGTATGTTTTACGCGGTAAATATCGTTAGCTACGTATTTGTAAAAATTATAAAAGTTAGATATTCTTAAAGTACTCGTAAAGACGAATCAAACAAGATCCCACATGAATATATTTTCACTTACGTATTGAGAGAAAATTGACGACGAAGGCTCACTGGTGAATAGTGTGCAAAAGAGAAAGTGGTCATGTGGATTTGAATGGAGGGAGTATAGGGCAAGTTACCTCATTCAATAGACCCGCTTTTTTAGGCGTTTTTTTTTCCCTTCTGTATGAGCTGTTACGTTGTTAAGGATGTGTGTTTTGAAATTAAAAGATGAAGCATCAAGCATGTAAATCAAAGTATCAAACTATTAAGGTTACTCACTAATAGTGTAGTTTGTCGATCGAGTGATTAAGAAGGTATACATTCAAGCGTACAGCTAGTAATTGTTTGCGTATTTCTGATTGTACAATAGCACATCCAGTTTCCAAAAAAGAGGTTTTTACTCTATTTTATTTTTTGGTATTCTCACTTGGTGGCAAAGATTACTTAGGAAAAGATTTGTAGAAATGTTTCCGCCTTAGAAAGTTAGGTTTATACAGTTAAACCATTGGTTTTTACAGTTAAACTACTTTTGACTAGAAGCATATGAGGCCCGAAAGACCTTTATCAATCCTGCGTCTTTCGAAACAGTACAAATAGTTAATTCAACATCCATCTTTAATGAATCTACCAAAACTTCATTGAGAGTAAGACATTCAGATCGCCTACCCATATTTTTCACTAAGCCAGTTATGATAGTGTCTGTATTCGTTAAAATAAACACTGGTATTGCTGAAAAGACCTTTATCAATCCCGCGTCTTTCGAAAAGTTGCTATGATATTGCCGATGCTTTGTTGTCTGAGTTACTATTACACTCCGTACATCTTTAGCCTTTGATTTTTTTTTATAAATAATAATTGTTGACTTATTGTATAATATTTTAAAGCGTGGTGAATTTAGCACTTTTCTCGAGGCAATCAACCATCCGAAAGGGGTGAAGTCGTTGAATATGTGCTCGGGATAGTTGATTTTCAATGGGCAGTTAATGAGAACAATGACTATGGAGTTTACCGTATCTATTTTATGGAGCGCTTTGATGGTAGCCGCAACCTTACTCCGCTCAAAGAGGTATATATTCACTTTCCTTTTCCTATAACGCAAGACTTAATGATATTTGTTACACTTTTTCAAATAGCCATACACAATATTGGGTTTTTGCAGTCCCTCAAAAGGCGTCTATTTCAGGCGTCGGTTTGTGCACGACTTGCTACATGTGACATGAACAACGTAAGAGGCTCAAGTCCTAGAGAAAGTTGCTGAACTCACTCATGGGAAGCAGGAGAAAAGTAGGCGTCAAGATTTGGTAGTTGCACCAAAAAAAGTCACGAAAGGTTGCGAGGATGTGAACTCGATCAAGCGTGTCTGCTAATTTATTTTGCATATGTCTAAGTCGTCTGATAGTGTTTATGTTAGTTATGCTTTTTTTTTTTTTAAGGAATACTAATGTTGTCATTTGAACACTGATGTATTAGTTACTTCAATTTATAGAAGTACCTCTTTTTATGTTAAAAGTTGTGTTTCTACAATTCAAAAACATGGCATTATCTACTGTTGTCGCGTTAAGTCTCCCGAACTCGCTCCAGAGGGAAGATCTTGTCCATTGTCTATTGTAGCACCTGTGTTGCATGCTCACCATCTACTCCGTTTTCAATTTAAAGTGGAACTGCACCTTGAAGGATTATTATTAATAGTGAAACTTCAGCGCCCTTTATCTATGGTCAGGGTCTGCTAAAGCAGCATCTTCGCGCTTGCACCCTCGATTGGAGTAACTTCCTCAATTTTATCTCGGTTAAAAAACTTGTGTTTTTAAATTGAAAACATTAAGTCCAAACTGGTAGTTCAATTTTTTAAATATACGAGTTTTGAAGATTAAATGCTCATGTAATATGTCCCGAACATGATAAAGCAACGAATACAGACACATTCCTGATCCAGCGTAAATGTAAAAGTTTGTAACTAGTACTTGACATATGTAGTACAATGGCGTCAAAAAGTACACAGCACAAAAATTCATAAATCCCGTCAACTGTATAACTCGCTAGTGTAAGAGCTACACTACATTAATCTTCTTAAACGTAATTGGTTCACAGCACGAGTGTTAGCAATTAATTTTGAAATTAAAAGAATCAGTTTCCATCTTAAAATGTATGGTCCTTTAGATAAAATAAGAAGATAACTAACTTAGCATCTAATTCAGTCTTAGGCTGTTCAAATTAAAAACCACGACACTAGTCAACAAATATACATCATAGGAAATCGTGCAATTTAACTTATTCAAATGAGCTGTCGATTTGGAGTTAAACTTCCAATCTCCAACTAGGACGATGTTGAACTAGAACTTTGGTTTCTCGGATTTAAGTGACTTTTTATCCTCTCATCAACGGCAACTTTGTAAGCAATCTCTCGTTCATCTTCCCATATTTTTCTAGCAAAACTACCAATAGCCACTTTAAACTCTTCCTCAAAGTCACTGGAAAAGTGTAGACGTGTACACTTCTGATGCATGTTTCATCAAACCTTACAATGCAAAGTCAGAAAGTGGCTTTGATTTAGAGCAGTTGAACTCCAATTTCAACTCCTTCTTCCTTCATCTTGTGATAGTGTGTTTAAATAATCTGTAAAACTGAGTCAGACTTGTTGTTGTTAGCTTGGAAACCCAGTGCATTATTAATACTTTCAGTCCTTTGAGACGATAAAATGCCAGCAGAAAAAAAAATCTTTACTAAGGGCTATGCACCATTTACTTCGGATGGCATATACCCGAGTAAACCAATGGTAGTTTGGATTTCTTTCTAGCTCAAATGTTGTAACCATGTTGTCCCAACAATTTTGAAACTCCTCCGTGTTTGAGCAACGAGTCAAACACTTGTTGAAGGCCTCTTTGAATCCCTGACATGCTCTTAGTGTTCCAAAGTGACTAACACCATTTTTTTCTAAATGCCAAAGACATAGTCTATGCCTCGAACCAGTCATTTTTTTTATCAACTGCTTCTGCACCACCTTCTTCAAGTACCTTCAATCTTAACCTGTTTCAAGCAGTCAGTCAATTTTTGAAGATGACATTACTAGTCAAAAATTATGGCAATGTTCGAAGATGACATTACTAGTCAAAAATTATGGCAATGTTCTCAACCTTAATTGTTATGTAATCACCATATAGTTAAGATTATGAAAACATGTTGAGTGACTTAGACTACAGATTGTTAAAACGTCAGTTTTGACCCTAAAACTGGACTATTTTAACCTATGTTAGCCGACATATAGCAAGTTAAGAAAAAAACTACTAGGTCAGGTTTTATCCATTCAAGTGTAGGTTCTCAAAGTATTGTACCAATTACTTATCTATGTTACAAGACCATTATAATAACATGATGTTTCAAAAGTAAAAGTTGCAATTCTATCAATAATATTGATAAGCCTAGTTCTATGCATATAATTAAAGGTTCTTAAACTATATGACCTACATCATGTCAAATTTTACAAAAACATCAAAAACCGAGAAATGAAACTAAAAGTACAAGATTTCAATGTAAATTTATTTACATTGGTTATCACCATAAAAATGTCAGTTTTAATCTTATCACTTTCAGTTTAATTAAATATGTTACATGATCAATCTAAGGACATTAAGTTTCTAAAGTAAAAGTTGGAGTCTTTACAATAAAAATTACTGTGCAGTTCATATAATTCTTTAAATGAGTTTTACGAATTGGTGAGTTTTCACAGTAAATAACAAAGTATCAAAGATCTAACAAGATTGCACTAGCTTTGATACCATAAGCAAGTTAAGTAAATTTGATACCATATGCCTTAAACTACTTTTAAGTATAAAACGCAAAACCCATAAGTTTTGTACATAAATCTAACAATTACACTAGCTTAATGGCCTCAACTTTTTAAATTTTTTTTAAAATATTCAAACATTCAGGCAATGTTCTCAACTTTAATGGTCATGTATTCACCATATAATTAAGATTATGAAAACATTTTGTTGAGATTGAAAAAACGTTATTTTAACCTTAAAACTGGCCTATTTAGATTGATGTCAATTTATAACGGTTGGTTTGAGTTATAATGCTACCCACCTATTGTAGATGGGTATTGATGTCAATTTATAGTAATCAAGTTTTACACATTCAAGATCAAGTGTAGGTTTTCAAAGTATAGGTATTAGATGTCAATTTATTTATTTACATTAGTTATGAACATTAAAATATCGGTTATTAACTGTACGCTACCAATTACTTAACTATATTAGCTACAGCGTGTCAAATTTACAAGAAAACTTCAAAAACCGAGAAAGTAAACTAAAAGTACAAGTTTTCAATGTAAATTTATTTACATTAGTAATCACCATAAAAACATCAGTTTTAATCTTATCACTTTCAGTTAATTAAATATGTTACATGATCAAGGACATTAAGTTTCTAAAGTAAAAGTTGAAGTCTTTACAATAAAAATTATTGTACAGTTCATATAATTCTTTAAATGAATTTTACAAATTGGTTAGTTTTCACCGTAAATAACAAAGTATCAAAGATCTAACAAGAACAAATTGCAGTAAACAAAAACACAAGTTCTTAATTTTAATGATGCTCATTTCACCCGACAACTAAAGGACAGTCCTATAAATTTATGTACATTAGTTTTCGCCATAAAAACATCAGTTTTAATCTTATCACTTTCAGTTAATGAGCTATGTTACGAAATCAATCTAAGCACATTAACTAGAGTAAAAGTAGGAGTCTTTACAATAAAATTTGGCGTAAAATTCATATAATTCTTTTAACGAGATACACCAATTGGGTAGTTTTCCTAGTATACAACAAAGTGCCACGGATTTAACAAGAAGAAATTACAGTAAAGTAAACAAAATCACAGTTACATAATTTTAATGGTGCTCGATTCACCCTACAATTAGGAAACTAAATAGAATGTCGAGTTTCTAACATAAAACAGGGTTTTTTCAGTTTACTATTTCCCAAACATCAACCAAAAACATGAATCTCAAGGATGATTGTTACCTTCGTCTTCAGAATAGACCCCAACATTCCGTTCATCATATTCTCCGTTGCGATTGATTAATCAACTTTGTTTTTCACCACTTTGTTGATTTTAGAAATAAGATTTATTTTCCTTTTATAAGCTTCTGATCTACAAATTTGAGTATTGAATTGGTCGTTTGATGCAATGGTGTGATGAAAATCACAAATTTTGGGGGAAAACTGATTCCCAATCTGTCTCCCTCGTTTTCTGCTGAAAAAAAAAAAACTGTTTTGTGTATTTCAACGATCTACCATCAAGATTCAAGTTATACTCTTTTTGTATTCTACGGTTTGTATTCTACGGATTAGTTTATACATAATTGTGATTTTTGGGCTAATATTTCCTATTGGGCCCGTCCTATACTATAGGACGGTCCTATAGGAGAGTAGCTGTCCAAAGGGCACACAAAATATACTTAAAATTGAAATAAATTACTATTCACTGATATAACTCAAATTGGAAATAGCACAAAAAGAGTATTTAATTTGGGTCGGATTGAAGATGTTTACCTCTTACGGCTCGAAATGATTCTAGCTAGTGGCTGAGTCAAGAATTAAATTTATGGGTTACGAAAATGTGACGGAAACTCCTTAAGCTGGATAACTTAACAATACGTATTTAGAAAAATATATGCATACATTGTATACATTGTATATTCGTATTATTTCCATATCTATACAAGAATTCCCTTGCGGAAATATGGAAATAATACTATATAGATATATTTCCCTAAATACATGGTATGTACCAAAACTGAGGGGGAAAAGAATCCTAACCAATCCCGAGGATATCTCATTCTCTAGTAATGCTTCCTATTATGAGTTTTAACATTGTTACATTTTGAGATACGAACTTGAAATCTTTAGTTAAGTTAGAAATTAAAATAACTCTTTACTAGTTAATCTAAGTGTTCATGGATTCTAACAGAGAAGACCCGTTCCTATAACGAGCGGACCATGATCAAGTCGTTAAGTATACTATTAACTGCTAAAACTATTTTTGGTTTGTTTATACAAACATTTGCATTTGGGCCAAGTTGACTACCAATAATTGAATAAAAAAAGTGCACTTGATCAACTTAATTAGTCATACAAAATACCAAAATGCACCCCATTATGTTTGCTTATTAAAGGCCTTAATCTATTCTTGACACCCCACAAAATTAACAAAAATAAAAATAAAAATACAATGTTGGTAAAAAAGCCATTTCTTCTTTTGTTATTATTATTATTATTTTCTCACCTTCTTTTTGTCTTAGCATCCTTTTACCAAATAATTGAAGAAAAAAGTCCGATTAGCAATGAAGATGATGAAGAAATGGTCCAAAGATCAATGTTTCCTAAAGATTTCGTCTTCGGAGTTGCGACTTCAGCTTATCAGGCATTTCCCATGTCCTTAACTAATCGTTTTCTAATTCGCGTCAGTCTGTACCCCGAAATGGACCGACATTGACCCGTCAGCTAAACTCCTAATTTTTGAGTATGTCAACTAGCTTAGACGTTAAAGTCATAAAAGGTGGTACTCATGACCGGAGTTCAAACTCTGTCAGGAGCATATTTGCCCTCGCCATATGTTCTCCCGACAGTTTCAAGCATTCTTTTATTTCCATGTCTTAATTTTGTGAATTTAGGGAAGAATTTATGAATGTTGGAATTTGGTTGGTGTGATTGAAGGTAGAAGGAGCTTACTTAGAAGATGGAAAAGGCCTTAGTAATTGGGATGTTTTTTCCCATACGCCTGGTATGTCAACATCTTTCAATATTTGTTTAATGCATTGTGTAATTCCTAGTAAAAATGCGGTGTATAATAAAACATTGTAAAATCATGCACTGTATTTCATTTATCAGATCGAATTGAAATAAGTTATTGTGAGATAAAAGTGTAACTTTCTCGGTAATAATTGTAGGCAACATGGTAAACAAAGAGAATGGAGATGTTGCGGATGATCAGTACCACCGGTACAGGGTAGGTTTATCTTTATTAATCGAAGCTAAATGCATGTTTAATTCTTCAATTATACCATTGTATGTAAAATTTTTGTAATAAGAAGTCATTTTAACCAAAAGCTTAATCTTTTATTTGGAAAGCGACCTTAAAATGTTTATCAGTTAAGTCTAATTTATAATACGTTATTACAGGAAGATATCAACATACTCGAAGATCTCGGGGTGAATGCTTATCGATTTTCTATTTCATGGGCCAGAATATTACCAAGTATCAACTCTTGCCTTTTCAAAATTCATTAGAATATTTGTAAACAACAATATATGTAACTTTCTGAGAATACTAGCTAAAACAAAAATATTCCATACACGACTCAAATTATTTTGAGACTGACTCGTGACAAAGTCGTAAAGACTTTTGTTTAGATAAAGAACACTTCCATTAATTCACGAATTCTTATTTATATATATCTATCTTAAACTTAAACTGGTTAAGTAAGAAAAATGTTAAAATAAATCAGTCTATGAGGTATTATATATAATCCGTTTTAAGTTGTAAGACGTATATATGCCCGTCTTAAGAGAAATCAAGTGTATTAATTTGATTACGATCTTGTTCACGTTTTATAGGAGGAAGGTTTGGAAAGATCAACCCCACCGGAGTCATGTTCTACAACAACATCATTGACAATTTACTACTCAAAGGTACTTCTTACAAGTTAAACAAAAGTTGGTAATTAATTTAAAATATTCTATAACTCTGTATGCAACCATCATCAGGTTAGACGGTTTTATACGGTAAGACTGTTTTATTAAGTGAAAAGACAAATTATATATTAACACTAAATGGATAGATTTATTATAAAAGGGATTAAAGGATCATTTTATACTTTAAAATCGTCTTACTCTATAATTTGTACTCGGTGGTAATTATCAATTATTCAATCATTATGTTGTATGACCAGCTATTCTCAAGTGGGCAGTGGTTGTCAACTTGGTTTCACAACTTATATGATTAAATCTGCAAGATTTTGTGTTAAACAAAAAGTCTTGCTGAAGACTTTTGCTGAAACAACTTGTTAAATCTGTTGTCGAAGTGAAATTATTGAAATTTGATTTGAATTTTGCTGAAACAAATGAATTTGATTTACTGTACATGTCAATGTTAAATTTATGTACTATCATAATCATTTCTCACATAATATGGAACTAAGACATAATATGGTACTACTATGAAAACGATTTTGTTGTACCCAAAATAAATAAAAATGAAAGCGATTTCATAACATATTTGAGTACTATGCATATAATAATGTCATGTAATTGTGACAATTGTAAAATTAAATTAATGTTTTAATGATTAGAAATACCACTCTGTATGGAATATCAACTACGGAGTAGTCAAATGTCATGTATTATTAAGATGTCGAAGGAGACACAATGTCTAATATATACTCATAGCCTATTAGACATTTATTTATACGTAGCATATTCATTTTATCATTTGAGTAAGACCTTTTAAGTTTTATCGTAAAATGTCTCATAAAAAATCATATGCGCAGGAATTGAACCGTTTGTGACTATTCACCATTTCGATTATCCACAAGAGCTTGAAGAAAGATACGGGGCTTGGCTTAGCCCTTCAATGCAGTATTAATCATTTATTCTATTTAATCATTTTCTCCTATACGCGCGAAATAATAATATATACCGTCTTCTGACTCCTTCCCACGTTCTCAGTTAATAGTTATTTATGTTTAAAATCTTCCTCACAAAAATTATATTTATTGACTGAGACGAGATGAGTATTCCTTTTAAATATAATTATAGTTTATTTACGACCTTCTAAATGTTATTTTCTTAAATTTTATTAACTTGGGCATAAATTTTATGGGTGTAGGGATGATTTTCTTCATTTTGCCAAGATATGTTTTGAAGAATTTGGTGATAGAGTAAAACACTGGACTACTATAAATGAGCCAAATATTCTCTCGCTTCATTCTTATGTGGAAGGAAAATTTCCACCGGGACATTGTTCTCCGCCATTTGGTAATTGTTCTACAGGAAATTCGGATGTTGAACCTCTAATTGTAGTTCACAACATGTTATTATCGCATGCCAAAGCTGTTCAACTTTATCGTCACTATTTTCAGGTACAAAATTTAATTTAAGCACATTACGACTTTTTTAGTCAGATAAATAAGCTTATTTGACAAAATTTCAGCTAGTGATAAGATTATAGATGGGAGATAATTTCATAAGGTAATTGTATTATTGATAATTGTGATTTGATTCTAATTCAATACATGGGTATATATAATAAACCCTAGTAGAGTAAATCTAGACAATAGCCGGCCCTAATGGCCTTATATCCTAATACCCTCCCGCAATCGTAAAGGCAGTACAAAGTACGAACTTTACGATTGGAGAAATACAAGAAACCATAACCAATTAAAAAAAAAATGTCTTCATCTCTTCATCTTGAGCATCCTTTATACTTTTTTTCTACTTTTTTTCGGGTGCGTAACTCGCCAGTTTTTTTCGGGTGCGTAACTCGCCAGTTT
>JAGPOY010005858.1:8596-19309 GCA_018983105.1 Silene uniflora
TAGGTTAAAATGTTTAACTTAAGAAAACGGGTTGGGTAAATGGTAAATGGGTGATTTGGATGATTGGGTAATTGGGTAAAAGATTCATTCTTACCCCAAGCTCAAACTACGACCCAATAACAATTACGTTATAAACCCGACTCAACCATTACGATATAAACTCGCCTTAAACGCTTACGATAATAATAATGATAACAATAATAATAAAGATAATAATAATAATAATAATAATAATAATAATAATAACTCTAATTATAATTAAAATAAAATACGGGGTATTACACCGATAGTGTATGATACCGTAGCGGACCGAAATCCTGGCATATTCCCCTCTCATTCTGATATTTTCGCTATTAATTTCTGCATAATTACTCTTCTGCTTTATTTCTCTTCCTTAATCTTTTAGTTAGAAAACCAATTATCAAACCCCCCAATTTGTGACCTAGACAGATTAGTTTTCAGACAGTAGTTACCTCCCTGTGGAGATCGACCCTACTTCCGCTGACTGCATAGTTAGTAGACCTAGGATTTTATTTTTGGTGTTATAGCGACACGACATCAAATTTTGGCGCCGTTGCCGGGGAGGCAATTTTTTTGTTTGTTTATTTTTCTGTCTCGTCTTAAGGAATTTTAATTCCTTAAGACCGTTCTTATTATTTCCCTCTTAGTTGCGTATGCGCAGGTCTTTGAAGGCTGATTTACTGGAAGCTGATCCGGAGCCTGAAAGGATTCTTTTACGCAGGAAAAGGGAATTAGCGAGAATTCGTCGGGAGGAAGCCTTGAGACCTTCCGACAGTGTTTTTGACGGTCCATTTTATGAAAAGTTATTTGTTGAGACCGTAATTCGAGTGAAGATGCCGAACATTGCTAGTCATTCGGAGCCTACCGACGCGGCCATTCCACAAGGTTTCAAGCTTGCTACGGATGAAGCTGGAAACACATTCGATATCTGACCAAGTTACATCAACATGGTCGAAAGAAACTTATTTCGTGGGGTGCCGGGTGAGGATCCGCGAGCACATATGGAGATCTTTGCATACTACTGTTCTTCTATCCCCGCGTCTAAGGGGGTAACTCAAGATAAAATCAAGGAAGTCCTATTTCCTTTCTCGCTCACTGATAATGCGAGAAAGTGGTTGACGGATTTGGATAGAGAAGCAGCCGGTATTACTGACTGGACGTCGCTTGCTCTAGCATTCTACAAGAAATACTTTCCGCCGCAAAGGACAAATGCCTTGAGAGCCCAAATCACGAACTTCAAGCAAACCGCCAAGGAGAATTTGTATGATGCTTGGAGTCGGTTTAAGAAAGCTGTGAGGTCGGTTCCTCATCATGGGTTTCAGCCATGGTTTTTGTGCAACCAATTTTACAATGGGTTGTACGATGACCATCGGGCTATTTTAGATGCTGCCGCGAATGCTCGATTTCAGCAAGAGGTAGATGATGACAAAGGCTGGAAATTGATTGAAGAGATGGCGAATCATTGCGCTGAATATGGTAGCCCACAAAGTGGAACGCGGACCGTAGCTAGTGTTAGCTCGAACGGTCTTGATGCCAAACTCGATAAATTGAACGCGATATTTGACCAATGGGAAAAGAACAATACTAATCAACAAATGGTGCATTTGCTGCAAAACGAGGAGTTGGTTACTTGTGAAAGGTGTGGAGAGCCGGGGCACTCGGCCGTTGATTGCTTCGCTGAAAAGGGGCAAGTGTGCTCTTTTCAGCAATATAGGCAAGGAGGTGGATACTACAATTCTAATAATGTTCACCCCAATTTGAGGTGGACTAGCCAAAATGTGTTGAACCCGTCTCCGCCGCAACAACAAGCTTACATTCCTCCGCACAAGCAAGGCTTTCAAAAGCCTCCTTCCTTTGCCGTGCCAAATCAAGCTAGTTCCTCTTCGGGAGGAATTTCTGAAATGGGAGAGCTGAAGTTGATAATTCAAGCATTGGCGGTCCAAATGCAAAAGTCGGACCAAGCCAATAATGCGATTTTAAAGTTGTTGGAGTCACAAATCGCTCAACTTGCGGGTAATCAATCGACGAGGCAGCCTGGCCATTTGCCGTCGCAGACTGAAAAGAGAAAGGAGACCCTTAATATGATCACATTGAGGAGAGGTCTCGCTTATGAAGGATCAAAAGTTGCTGATACAGAAGTTTCTGGCACGATCACTCGATCGAGGGGATAATGTTGATCGATCGAGTGAATTCCTTAAATATTTGATCGATCGAGGGATTGTCGATCCTCGATCGAATGATGCTGATGCGGAGGTTGCTCGATCGAGTAACCATTCTGAAGAAAGACCCCAATCGAGTGAATCTGTTGCTCGATCAACCACTGTTGACAATGAAGGCTCTCGATCGAGCCCTGCTGTTGCTCGATCGAATAATGTTGATGAAGAAGGCTCTCGATCGAGCGAAGATGTTGCTCGATCGACCACTGATGAACCTGGGTTGACTCGAACGAAGGGATTGAGTAAGCGTATGATAAATAACGCTATTATTCGAGAAGGACGAAAGGGAGCAGATGAGAAATACGCTCCATATCCAAGTCGGTTGATACGGGGTTAGGGCTGAGAAAGAGTTCGTGCGTTTTGCGGACATTATGCGCGCTCTTAAGGTGAACATTCCATTTGCCGAGCTTACAATGAAGGTACCTTCTTAATTAAAATTCAAGCGTGAAATTTTATTACGTAAGAGGTCAATTGATGCTGTTGAGACCATTGCCCTGACGGAAGAGTGTTCTGCATTCCTCCAAAATAAGAGCCCACCTAAACTTGCTGACCCTGGAAGTTTTTCGATCCCCTGTCGTATAGGTACCACCACCATTGATAATGCCTTGTGTGACGTAGGGGCTAGTGTTAGTGTTTTGCCACTTTCGTTAGCTAAACAGTTAGGTTTCACCAGATTTCAGTGTACTAACATGACGGTCCAATTGGCTGACCGGACCTTATCTTGACCATTAGGAATTTTAGAGGACATTCCTATTCAGTTAGGAAAGTTTTTTATTCCTGTCGATTTTGTTGTGTTAGATATACCCGAAGACTCTCACACTCCCATTATTTTGGGAAGGCCGTTCTTGCACACTGCGCAGGCAGGTATAGATTTCGGGTTAAGGACACTGACCTATAGCATTGGTGGGGAGGACCTAGTATTCGCTCAGCCTGCGACCTATAAAGGTCCTATGCGTATGTTACCATGTTATGCCTTGCCGTTAGTGGATGTTGAGCCTGAGTCGTATGTGCATTATGTTTCTGCTGTTCCTGTCGTTGATGTTGAACTAATGCCGCAATCACATGATTAATCTACTGCTGCACTTACACCTCCGCCCCACATTGGGAGCGAAATGGAGGAACGTTCTCTTGTCATTTATTCTGCAGGTCCTGGATGGGGTGCTTTGGCACTTAAACCCGGCGAACTATGTTCGAAAGACCATGCAAAGATAGAGAATGTAGAAAGTGGCGTGGCGCGTAAAACTTCGACAGATTAAACCGAGGAGCGCGATGTTAATGATGGCACTACGGAGTGGTTGAAGAAGTCGGAAATTACCGTTGCTGAAGGCATTTCCGCGAGCCATAGGCCCCACTGTAGCCTACTCAATCTATTCGAACAGTGAGCCGAGTTTGCAACCCCGTGCAATTTGTAAATAAGATTATTATCGTGTGCTTTTAGACTATTTATTGCGTTTTATTGCATTATAGACAATTAGGATAAAGACAATTAGCGTAGACAGTTATTTTGACTATGGACAAATTTGTGGGAATTTTTGGGATATTCTGTATGTTGTTTTTGCAGATAAAGGATACGCATACACATAAAGACGTTTTGAAATGCGTAAATCAAGACAAGGGTCGATCGAGTAATTTTATTACTCGATCGAGGAGAACATTGAACGATCGAGTCCCTGTTGTACTCGATCGAGGGAAAGGAAGATCTGGAGTCAAAGGTTGCTCGATCCACGAAAGAGAGTTTGGTCGATCGAGTAATTTATTACTCGATCGAGGAAATTACTCGATCGAGGGAGTGACTTAATCGATCGAAGACGAAGAGAAACCAGTCCTGAAAGTCTGTCGATCGAGGAGCTCTATTGTGGTCGATCGAGGATAATGCCAAGATAAAATGCTCGATCGAGGAGGTTGTTTGCTCGATCGAGAGACTCTGTGCCTATATAAAGGGAGTTTTTCTTCGATCCCCTTTCACTTTTATTCGATCCCAATTACTCGTGTTCTTCGTTTCCTAACCCTAATCTCTTTTTAATTCCTTTATTTTGCTAATTATTTGCCCAATTTCTTCCACAAATCAATTACCCAATTCATTTATTGCTACAATCAAACAATTTCCCCTTGTTTTTCGTGCTCTATCCCGTTTAATTTGATTTATTCGAAATTCTGGGTTGCAATTCGATTAATTTCGAATTCGTGCTTATTATTTGTTTGGATTGTATACTTTGTGGGTAGTTTGCAGCAAGTAAGTATCCTACGTTCCTCTTTATTTCTAACCCCCATTCCTTTCATATGATAATCTAGGGTTAGATTGCTTTTGTAGGATTTTAGAGTGTAATCGAAATCGTTTATTACTTGTCGATTGATGTAGACATGGAATCGTCTACTATTTACCCCCCATTCCCTTGGTACGATGACCTAGGTTGAGAGGCCTGTCGGATTTTTCGAGCTTCGCTATACCGTATATGATTGTTCCTTGTCGTTCATTGTAGCGGTGGAGAAATCCACCAATGTTGCGGCTACCACAGCCGGTGTCGAGGTCATTGTCTGATTTGGTTTGGGGATGAGCTTTCCTGCCAGTGGTCATGTTACACATGACACTGAATTGGCTGGAAAAGATTTTGCTTATGACGCCAGGACTAATGAAAATGCAAGCCCTGATGCGCAAGAGACTGAAGGTGCCAAGACGAGCTCAAGGCGCCTATACCAGTCAAAGACAGTCCAGTCGAATTAAGCTTTGCTGCCAAAGTCTCACTGCTTGCCATTGCTAATGTGATTCGCATTTTGTGAGTTCGTTTTTTTTTTCAATCTCTTTTGTATATTACTGTATTTATTAGTACCATTTATTAGGCTGTGTACCCCTTTCCCTTTGTTGCTATTAGTATAGATGGGAGCCAATGAGGACATTGTCCAGTTTGGTTTGGGGAGGATATATGCATCCTTTTGCGTCTGCATTTGCATTTGTTTTGCATTCACGTTTCCATTTTATGTTAATTATTTCATATTCTATAAAAAATTCAAAAATCAAAAAAAAAAATAGTATTAGTTGCACGTTTATTTTTGCATATAGTAGAGTCGGATTGGAGCCTTTTCCGTGATGAATTTGCACTATAAGTTTATTTTATGCCATGCCTTGCACTTTCACGATTCAATTTGCAAAACCAAACGTGATTTCTCGAATTTTGTTTTGAAAAATATCTTGGACTAGTAGACTTGACTTAAAATTTTTGGCAAACTACTTAAAATTTCTGAGTTTTAGAGCCTAATAAATTGGTGACATTTATGACCAATTTTATGTAGAAATGTGAGCAGTACTCCTTGCATGTCATCTACCAATAATTTGCACAAGTATGATGGTTAATTGCTTATTGCCTGCACGCAAGGGTTTGTGGTCGGTATTACGTGGTAGAGAACGATTGGCTACTGCCCTACTCCCTTTTCTCATTTTACCCCATTAAACTCCACATTAGCCAAATTTGCCAGTCGACCCTTATCAACATCCAATATTTAGCCTACCTTTGCTGAGCTAGATAGTAGTCTTGCGGAATATTTTGCCTAATATCAGATTTTGGCTCGTATTTATTATATATGGAGTGGGTATTTGTGAAGAAAGTGTCTGACGGGTGAGTCAGTGCTCGATCGAGTACCTTTTTAGGTCGATCGAGTAGTTTTGCATGATAGTATGCTCGATCGATGCCTTTTTAGTCGATCGAGTAGTGTTAGTTGAGGTAGGCTCTCGATCGAGGACCTTATCTCTCGATCGAGGTGTTTTGGATATGAGTTTTCCTCGATCGAGCACCCTTCTTGTCGATTGAGGAGCTTTGCCTCTGTTCAGCCTGGAAAAGGAAAAAAAAAAAAATCAGAAAAAAATAAAAATATAAGAAATAATTATTGGCTGAAAATTTACACACCTCCTATGCTTCTTCATATTATTTCGAGGTGTATTTTTGGGAATTGTTGTATTTGCCTATGTAAAAGGCGATGATCTATTTTTGATGATTGGAAGAGCGGGATGTGCTACTATGGTTTTGATTAGGTTCTACCTCGGCTTTGACCTTCACTTTTCCATAAATTATTTTGCCCTTCTTACCAATTAGCCTCACATTCCCATGTTTATGCAGTTGTTTGGCGCGTAATAGTCCTTGAACGGTGGATGCGTGTGTACGGTAGCTAGAATTATCTATCATATTATATTGCATGCATGATTATGTCGGTCGTAGTCTAGGTGAGAGAAGAGTGACCCGCGAGTGCCCTTCCTTCTCTCTTTCACATATAATTTGCTTACCCTTTGCTTTGCTGAGAGAAGAGTGACCCGCGAGAGTCCGAACTTTTATGAGTCTTGCAAGGTCGAACGTCCAATTTATTTCAAGATAAGTATAAATTCTGTTCACTTACGTGTTGAGCTTTGCGATGGTTGAAATGTGCATTAAACGGTTTGGTATTGACTTATAGCTAGCTCTGAGAATTGCTCCATTCCATTAGGTCCATATAGTTGCATTTAGTATTGCTTGAGGACAAGTAAAGGTTTAGTTTGGGGAAGTTTGACGCGTGTATTTTATATAGACTTTTCAGTCTCATTTAGCACGCATTTCTATGTATTTTAGGTGACTTTACGTCACTTTATACCCCGAATATGCTACTTTGTGTTTTCTATGCTATTTTGCAGGAATATATGGAGAAGTAGCGGAAACCAGCCTAAAACCGTCCCAAGTATGCATTTTAGGAGATGGAGGAAGATGGAACGGAAATCCATGCTAGGAAGCCAAGCCAAGAGCCATTTAGTATCGACTATAAAGCTGAAGGCCAAGAAGAAGTCGATCGAGTCCCTACTGTACTCGATCGAGAAGTGAAGATGAGTTGAAGCCTCGATCGAACTGCCCTGTGTTCGATCGAGTGGAACCCAAGAGAAGAAGCCTCGTTCGAGAGGATTTGAAGACCCAAAGGTCCTCGATCGAACTGTCCAGTGTTCGATCGAGAGGTGACTTAAGGAGAAGATCTCGATCGAGAGGTCTCATTCCTCGATCGAGAGGATTGCTATGAAGAAGTGGTCGATCGAGAACCTCAAGTGCTCGATCGAGCAATTATTCTGACGGGCTCAGCCTGTTTTACGTATTAGGTTTTAGAAAGATTAGCTTACTTATAAATAAGGCATTAATACGCCATAATCAAAAACTCTCTACCTCTGATTACTTACTTTTTATCGATCAACTCTTAATTTTCCAGAAACTCTAGTTAGTATTATTTACGGGTTTTGAAATTGCGAAGATTTGTTCTTTACGCCGGATTCGCTAGATTGTAATTCCTCTCTACCTTTAATCTTAATCTACTTTATTTCTTTGCATAATTCTCGTTTTCCCCTACTTAATTTCTGCCTCAATCTTTTATGCTTATTAATTTTACCGTTAATATGTTGCATCTTAGTTATTCATATGTTAATTGTGATTTTATTACTATTAGCATGAGTAGCTAATTTCATAGTATGTTGGGATGAGGGAAGCTACGGTTTATGCATGATAGGGTAGTAGTTTGTTTAGCCAATTTGGATGCTAGAAATCGTTGTATGCAATTTATTGTTATCGGTTGATTGAGTGCACGCAGGAGACCAATTGTCTAGTTATCCCCGACCTAGATCGAAAGATTGGTAGGGAAGGCTTGCATAGATTCAATAGGTAATACCTAATTAGGGCGAAAGTCAATTAGGAGACCCTAGGGCGATTAGAGACCGAAAGGGTATAATCGTGGTTTAAGGACCGAAAGGCGACGACCACGCTCTTTCTAGCTACAGACTGACCGAACCGAGTGAACCCGATAGTGCATGATACCGTAGTGGACCGAAATCCTGGCATATTCCCCTCTCATTCTGATATTTTCGCTATTAATTTCTGCTTGATTACTCTTCTGCTTTATTTCTCTTCCTTAATCTTTTAGTTAGAAAACCAATTATCAAACCCCCCCAATTTGTGACCTAGACAGATTAGTTTTCAGACAGTAGTTACCTCCCTGTGTAGATCGACCCTACTTCCGCTGACTGCATAGTTAGTAGACCTAGGATTTTATTTTAGGTGTTATCGCGACACGACATCATCGGTGTGAAACGATACTGCTGCTGCTGTGGCCTCTGAGGAGTGAACGCATTAGGACTGGCACACTCACGTCTCCTGTGCCCGAAACCTCCGCAACCATAGCACTGTATCCCCGAGTTATAGCTACCGGTGCGACCTCCTCGCCCACCGAACGAAGATGTACCACCGAACCCAAATCCTCCTGAGTAGCTCTTAACCTGGTTGTAGTTTCCACGCTTGAATCTAGACTGTCTATCACTCTCGTTGTCATTCTTTCTCTTCTCGTTCAGCTTCTCCCGAGTCACCTTGGTCATCTCTACCATCCTCTCAGTATTCCCCGCTCTCTCACATGAATCAGCCAAAGTCGTGAGAGACCCAGGCTGCATCTTCTCCATAATCTTCAAAGATAGCCCTTGCTCAAAGCGAAGAGCCTTAGCTGGTGGAGTGAGTTCCATATCATCAACATACCTCGCTAGTTCATTGAACCATTTGTAGTACTGAACGATAGTCATCGTCTCTGTCATGCGAAAGTTAGAAAACTCCAACCGCATCTTAGCCTTCAAGTGCTCAGGAACCAATTTCCTCCTCATAGCGCTCTTGAACTCTTCCCAGGGAACTGCACCTCCGTCATATTGACTACGAGAATCTTCCTTGACACTGTTCCACCAAACTCCAGCTTCATCTCTAAGGTAGAACGCAGCTTGATCCACCATAAGTGCTTCCGGACAGTTAACCACTGCCATAACATTCTCCATCTCCTGATGCCAGTTATCGAGCACTTGAGGTAGCTCGGTACCCTCATAGGTGGCTAGGTTGAAGCGAGAGATATTGGTGCTTATCTTTGCAACATCCACCACCACTTCCTTCTCCTTATTTCCATTCTTGAGAGCCTCTAGCATAGCATCGTGCTGCTCGACGATCCAGGCCATCTGGTCTGTGCTCATCTCTTGAGTTCTGAGATACGCAGCTGATCTTTTAGGCGGCACTTTGAGCTGATATAAGAAAGAAACGTAAGCATACAGCCTACGGCTCAAAACAACAAATATGCCCAAGGAACTAGCTTGGTCGAGTCCAAGCTTGACTCGGTCGAGCTGACCTCGGCTCGGTCGAGCTACTACCTAGCTCGGTCGAGTCACTCGAGATCGGAATATGACATAACTGAACACGGGACCCTAGCTCGGTCGACCTACATCCAGCTCGATCGAGCAACTGCCCCCTCGGTCGAGCTACTCTTAGCTCGTCCGAGCAAGTCTGAAACAGACGCTACTGTAACATTCTGGAAACTACCCACTCAGTCGAGTCATTGGTGGCTCGGTCGAGCTACCCTTAGCTCGGTCGAGTCACCCTCCGCTCGATCGAGTCGTTCCTGATACGATACATATCTAACCGCATGTCTTTCTTTTGATTACCATTACGTACTATAGCTATACTAAACATGGCTTATTAACATTGGTATACGTCATGCGATATAAAACAATAAAACATTCATCATGCCCAACATGTATACGTATAACACATTCTCTTTCTCATCATACAGTTCATCACGCTATAATGCCTTCACATCAAACAAACATGCATATCACAACAAAACACATATCCCGACTCTCCCATAGTGGCCAATTAGGAGTTACAAAGGCAATCTTGCGGCTTTGGGGCGTCTCCCAAG
Source organism: Silene uniflora (assembly GCA_018983105.1). Classification (NCBI taxonomy): domain Eukaryota; kingdom Viridiplantae; phylum Streptophyta; class Magnoliopsida; order Caryophyllales; family Caryophyllaceae; genus Silene; species Silene uniflora. The sequence goes on from JAGPOY010005858.1 coordinate 18,550, forward strand.
CCTTTGCGGTAGCTCCAAGCAACTCCCAACCGGGTTCATTTTATTTGACACACTAAATTCATTGATTCATTGGTTTAGGTGCCAAGATCATTTCTCTGATACCACTTTGTAACACCCCCATATACCGGAGTACCCTACCAAGGGCTACCCTAGCATGTAAAGGCGTTACCATATCGACATAACTGAGGCAGTGAACATCAAAAGAAATAATGCGAGTACCTTTATTAATAATAAGCTTAATGTCATACAACCGTCTCAAAGGCAAACAACTGAAAAGTATAAAACTGTCTCATAACATAAAATAAACTACTGTCGGCTAACTAGCTCTAAACTTGTGGCGACTCTTCCCATCCCAGAAGCACATCATCATCAATGTAATACCCCGTATTTTATGTTATCGATATTATTGCTAATTAGTTAATCATGTCGTTATATTGCTTATGCTAAGTCGGGATTACATTTTATATGGTAATCGGGTCGAGTATGTGATAACGGGTTTACCCATTTACCCACAACCCTTTCACCCGAGTTTACCCAACCCTAATCACCTCTATCACCTTAAAACCCTAATACTCTCTCTACCGTCACCTTCAACAAACATCATCACCATCTTCTCATTGTTTCACGCCGCACATCCATCACACGCTCAAACGCACGCACGCCGTCAGAGGTGAAGGGAGAGGGGACTGCCGTGAGTCCAGGGAAGCGAGTAGTGGTAGTCGTGGGTGTTTATATTCGCCGGAGTAGCTCAGATCGTCGG
>JAGPOY010005859.1:19617-30330 GCA_018983105.1 Silene uniflora
TTATTTAATTAATCGTATGGGATACGGATTAATTAATACCTTATTACGGGAATTGATTTTACGAGTGAATTGACGGTCTTATTATAATTGGATTAAATAAGATTCCGTCCAAGTAATTAAATCGTTTTATTACTTAAATTGGTTATTGTTTGCGAAACAATCGAGACATGAATAAACGGTTCGATATAATTACGAGTTGTCGTGATTTATATCACATTGACATATTTTATAAGATAGTAACTATAATATTACTAGTGAAATTATTTAATTATGTCATTGTTATATATTATGAATTTTATGAAGATAAAATTGCATGATATGTCAAATACATTTCTAATGTGTGACAGTGTACATTTGTACAAATTGACAAAGATAAAATGGACTCCATTTTATCCACCCAAACCGTGTAAAAGAGGGAGCATAAGGGTGGTTGATGTGTTTAATGGGTGAGCATGCTTAATCATGTGTTTAAACATAATCATACCTTTACCTACCTAATGTGTCTTGTGAAGAACAATTTGGTGGAAATGAGAGGCACCCATAGGGCACCCTTTCTATGCTCTAACCGTGCCCCCCTTATACCATAATAAGAGAAAATTGTTTTCCCTTTTATTCATTCATGCTTCATTCATGCAATTTTCACTCATCTCTCTACAAGAAATTCTAGAGAAATAAAATTGTAATTCCTCACTGAAAATCGAGACATTACTAGAAGTAGTAATATTTTTAGTAGAAAAATAATAAGGTTAAACTCGTTAATATTTCTAGTAATAAAATATTTACGGGAATTAAGGTCGAATCCTTGCTACGTACCTTTGGGCATCGATCTCATTATAGATCGAGTAGAGGAGCTAAGGAGCTTAATCGGAATCTCTTACCAAGACTAACTTTGGAAGGTGTCCAAGTTAGTATAATCCGTTTTCGACGATTGTAAGAACCCGATTCTTTTACTTATGTTTTTATTTCATGCATAAGATCTAAAATTTATGAGTATAAATTTAAACACTAATATGTGATATTACTATGAGTAGAAATATGATTTCTAACAACCGCAGCATCGTCGTAGCCCCCTACCTACACCTCATCCACGCCCCACCATTGCTGCGTAAAGAGCTCACCAACCCAAAACACTTTTAATTCCACTACCCTCCTTAGAAAAACATTGCCCCACCACCGAAGACCCCCTTCCGTCACCCAAAAAACCATCAAATGATATAATTTTTACTTTGGGGGTGTATTTTAGATGGTGGGGGTGGGCTTTCTTGGGCATGGGGTGGTGGTTAAGGCGTGGGGGTGAACGGGATATGGACGCTAAGAGGGACAAGACATGTGGGGCAGCGACGCCGAACGAGATTTCACTTTGGCGGCAACCCGACACTATTGGTAGTATCGGCGACGGGAGGAGATGACCAGAGGTGGTTGTGATGAGTTGATGCGGTGGATGTGGGGGTGAATGGGTTAATATGGTGGTGATGGGTTAATGTGGTGGCCAAAAGGTGGTGATGGGTAATTAATAAGGATAAAATAGTCAAGTCGTGAGATTTGATATTGAGTATGAAAGAAATTAGGATTTTAGGTCTAAGATTTCAAACAAAGTTATGGAGGTATAAGATTTGAAAATGGAATTATTCAAAGTATAACTTATCAAATTAGCCAACTTGAAAGCAGTATAATTGAATTGAATTAAACCACCTAAAATCAGATTGTTAAAGATCTAAAATCAAACATTTTATTAGAGAGATTGAAACTTATCACTTTACTGAGTCATCTTGATCTACAATGGTAAGCAAAACCATACTAGCTTAACTTTCCACATAAGCATTTTAAGCTACAACACTTTCAATCTACAAACTCTTTCAATGGTTAAGCTACTAAGTTGTTGCTTAGATAAACCAACATTCATTTATTTAATTGGTACACTTCTCTTTGTGGGTCCATTTGAGCTACTAGGTCCATGGAGCTACTAGCTCAATTTAAGCTAGTCCATGTTGAGTGCTCCAATGGTTAAGCAAGTAGCTTGAAATTTTTTTTTATTTGTAAGGAAGTCCTTTCTTTAACCATTGGAGATGCTCTTATAATTCAGAACAAAATAGTTATTTAGTCTGTGGCTCCATAGTAAATATATGGAACAAAAAGTTTGTATCCTTAACAAGAAATTTATTTGATAGGCGGAAGGTTAGGATAGACCTTTCTCACTTTGTAACCAAAAAATATACGTAGTCATTGATAAAAAAAAAATTGAGAAATTTTCAGAGCATTTCTTCCAACCTTAACAACTTGAATAACTTTGATTTTGTGCTGCGATTATTGATTGTAATAAAACTTTTGTATAAAGGCCAACAAGATAATTAAGGGCATTCCAATAAAAATGATACTCCAGTTGAAACCGTGACTTTATTAGATAATAAGGAGATGAAAGATCACTCTTTTACAACTATATCCCTCAACTTAAATTGTTCTAGAGACCTAGTACTCCCTCCCATTCATTATAAGTGTCCCATTGTCCATTTCCGTCTATTCACAATAATGTTCCATTGTCTATTTTTGGTAATGTTTTATACTTATTTTAATCACTTCAACCCACAACAATACCCCACCTCACCCTATAACAATACTTATTTTAATCATCCCACTCACAATAACACCCTATATTACCTTCCCTCTCTCGAATTACCTCACCCCACTACAATACTTTACATTATTTAACTCATTTCCTTAATTCTTGTGTCATCCTCACAATGGGACACTTATAATGAATGGGAGGGAGTATTATATTAAGGACAACCTCGTGTCAACCCCAGATGAAATCATTCATACTCCGTAATAAGCTTGATGCTTTCTAATGTTGTTAGCAAAGAGCCGTTGGGCTCAATATTCTCCAGATTATTATCCAAGGCAATATTGCGATAATTTCCGTAAATATGTAATATAGGTGTTAGGATTATTATTTACCGTAAATAGCTCGTTTGTATCCATGTATTTATAGCCCACGTCTAGCATTGTACAAAGCACAATTGAATAAGCAATAATATCGATGAAATCTTCCCTAATATCGTTTATCATGGTATCAGAATACTAGGTTTTCTCTCTTTCTCTCTTCTCTGCCGTTTCATTCAAATCAATTTTTCTTTTCTTTCACAATTATCTCAATGATGAATTCCGATTATGCAATTATCGATCCCACAAAAATTTCATCAACCTCGTTTGTTCATATTGAACATCCGGGACAATAGTATTTCTCCGATTGTCTTCAATGGCAACAATTACGATGATTGGTCCAGATCGTTCCATCTCGCACTTATGGCAAAAAGAAAACTCGGGTACATCGATGGTACTATTAAAGCACCATCCGCCACATCTGATAAATTCGAACAATGGCAGGCAACGAACGCCTTGGTTACAATGTGGATCTTCAACACAATTGAACCAACCTTGAAGAAACAGATTTCTTTACGTCCCGAGGCAAAACTGGTATGGGACGATATCAAAAGGCGGTTTTGTCAGAATAATGAAGCTCGTATATATCAATTACAGGCTAAATTATTTGCTTGTCGTCAAGGTCCAACTGAGACGCTTATGTCGTATTATGGTCGAATGACGCCGATATGGGATACGATTCTGGAACATGATTCCCTCCCGGATTGCTCATGTAATCCTTGCGCCTGCGATTGGAAAAATATTATTACTGCTCGCCGCGACAAAAAACGGTTACGCGATTTCTTAATGGGTCTTGATGACCGTTTTTCTACTACTCGTACTCAAATTATTATATCTCCTCTACCAAATCTAGACCTCGTATACAATAGGTTGTTACAGGATGAGGGTGTACGGAATTTATCGCACCCTAAACCTGAGACCATACCTGATACAATGGCTTTTGGGGCTCGTGCTCATCACGGACCTAAATTTTCAGGGGGGGAGGACGCGACTCTAAGACTGATAATTCACCCTCTGTTTTCTCGAACCCATCCCCTGTTCTCTCGACCAATTCCAATCGGCCTTTCTGCATTGCTTGCAAACGCCCTGATCACTATTTTCAAAAATGTTTTCGGGTCACTGGTGAATTTCCTGAGTGGTGGGGTGACCGTCCCCGCGACCGTATTTATGTTAATCCGAAAGATCCGGATTTAAGCAAGGCCACGTTCGTACCGGATGTACGAGGCCGAGCAAATCTGGAACGTAACAAAAATCAGAATGCAGGTGCTCGGGTGAACATGGTTGCAGGTTCGAGTATGAATAATGGCAGTGGAGCATCTTCCTCCAGGCCACCATTGTCGAACCTAGACAAGCTTGACTTTAACTCCATGAGTCCGCAAGAGCCAGACGAGCTGGCTAATTTATGGCGTGCTAGCAAGTTAACTTCTGCAACGGACAGACTTCACGGTAATTTCTCGACTTTTAATTGGATAGTTGACACAGGCTCATCGCACCATATGTCAAGTTCTTTACATTTTTTTTCCAATATTCGTATAATTTCTCCGTTATCCGTTGGGCTACCTAATGGCGATCTTACACTCGCTACAAAAAGTGGTGACATTCGGTTATCTTCTCGACTCGTCTTACGAGACGTATTATTTGCTGAGAATTTAAATTGTAACTTGATTTTTGTCTCTAGCTTGCTTCTCGACACCTCCCTCACTATCCAATTTTCTCATAAATATTGTCTTATACAGGACCGTTCCTCGAAGATAGTGATTGGTGCATGTGAGCAACGTGAGGGACTCTATTATCTTCAAGGCGTCCATGATGAAAAAGCCATGGTTTGCATGGTAAAAACCGCTGACACTCTCGACCTTTGGCATCGTAGGTTGGGCCACCCGTCTCCGACTGTTTTCCGTTATCTGCCATTTATTTCTAATAAGGATGCTAGCAATTTTCAGAAAACTTCTTGTGATTTTGCATTTGTTCGAAACAAACACGTACTCCTTTTTCTTTAAGTACGAACACTGCTCTTTCTATTTTTGATTTAATTCATTGCGACTTATGGGGTCCTTATTCCGAAAATGGATCATGCGGGTCTAAGTATTTTTTAACAATTGTCGACGATTTCTCTCGTTCTACATGGGTTTACCTCTTACGAAAAAAAAGTGATGCTAAACAAACCTTGTTTAATTTTTTTGCTATGATTAGTCGCCAATTTAACAAGGATATCAAAATTTTACGCAGCGACAATGGCACTGAATTTAGCCCATTAATCCCGTTTTTTCAAACTCATGGTGTCCTTCTTCAAACTTCCAATATTGACACCCGCAACAAAATGGGCGGGTGGAACGTAAACACCGTCACATTTTAAATGTTGCTCGTGCACTTCTTTTTCAAGCAAGTTTACCCATATTTTTCTGGGGCGAGTGTGTCTTGGGGGCTGTTCATTTAGTTAATCGCACACCATCCAAAATTCTTAACGGAAAAACCCCGTATGAAATGCTTTTCAATAAAACACCATCCATGGATAACATCCGTGTGTTTGGTTGTCTTTCGTATGCAAAAAATCGCACCCGAGACAAATTCGTTTCACGAAGTCGTAAATGTATTTTTGTTGGCTACCCATTTGGAAAAAAAAGGCTGGAAACTTTACGATCTAGATACTGGCTCCTATTTCGAATCACGTGACGTTATTTTCGTCGAAAATAATTTTCCTTATCAAACTATTAATATCCACGATACTGACAACGACCCTTCTCCGCTTACATCCGGCCACTTAACTCCTATAAACCAACTGGTTGTCATTAACCAGCCAACCACTACCATCTCCTCTTGCACGAACCAATCCGCACCAATGAATCAACCCGACCCAACCACCCCTACGCCGCCCGATGCCCAGCCCAACCCATCCACTTCCACGACACCAACACCTGAGCCTTCGAACTCGGAATCCACCAATGAGCCCAACAACATGGGCCGTGGACACGCATCAAAATACCTAACTCGAACCTTCAAGGCTATGTTTTACAAAACGTCCGTCCCTCGTCCCACTTGCTCACTGCATCGACACCGTTTTCAGGTACTCCTTTTCCCATCTCTCATTATATAGACTACTCTAGGTTTTCTCCTAACCATCGAATTTTTCTTTCGGCCGTGACTAAACACCACGAGCCAAGATTTTATAAAGATGCAGCGCAGGTACGCGAATGGCGAGCCGCCATGAAGCTCGAAGTTGAGGCTATTGAACGAAATCACACTTGGACACTTGAACCTCTTCCACCCAACAAAAAGGCAATCGGTTCCAAGTGGGTTTATAAAATCAAATACAATGCGGATGGGTCCATCGAACGTTACAAAGCGCGATTGGTAGTCATGGGTAATCGGCAGGTCGAAGGTGTGGATTACAATGAAACATTCGGACCCACTATCAAAATGGTAACGGTTCGCACTCTCCTAGCTATTGCTGCCGCCAAGAAATGGGTCATCCATCAAATGGATGTCCATAATGAATTTCTACATGGTGACCTTCATGAGGAAGTCTATATGAAACCTCCTCCCGGCTTTCTTCCTTCCACTGATGGCTGTGTTTGTCGTCTCAAGAAGTCCTTATATGGGCTACGTCAAGCCCCACGCTGCTGGTACGCTAAACTTGCTTTCGCTCTCAATCAATATGGTTTTCGACAGTGCCCCTATGATCACTCACTATTTTCTATCTCGACTACCAACACGGAGGTACATGTTCTTATTTATGTTGACGATCTCGTTATTTGCGGCAACAATACCAATATGATCACGAAATTTAAGCAATATCTCAATACTTGCTTTCACATGAAAGATCTGGGCTCCTTAAAGTATTTTGTCGGGTTAGAAATTGCCCGACACGAGTCCGGCATTTTTATTTCACAAAGGAAGTATGCTCTTGACATCTTATCCGAAACGGGTCTACTTGGGTCCAAGCCTACATCTATACCTATGGAACAAAATCATAAATTCGGTTTATCTAAAGCGGCTCCTATGAACGACCCACAACCATATCGAAGACTTGTGGGCCGACTGGTTTATCTCACAATTGCGCGACCGGAACTGCTCTACTCCGTTCACATCTTAGCCCAATTTATGCATGCCCTAACCACCGAACATTGGCAAGCCGCACTTAATGTCGTTCGCTATCTCAAAAGTGCGCCGGGTCAAGGACTCTAATTTCGGTCAGATAGTGCATTATGCCTTAACGCCTATTGCGACTCCGACTACGCTGCCTGCCCGACTACACGCCGCTCGCTCAGCGCCTACTTAGTCTTCTTGGGCTCTGTTTTATGTGGATTTCGCGCAAGGCTGAATCCGGTCAGGGTAGAGTTTTCAGGGTCAACTAGCTCAGGCTACCTGTCGGGTTTGCTGATAAGCAGGCTTAAAGTAAGTAAATAAGAGACAAGCAAAACGTAATAAGACAATGATTTTTGTACGTGGAAAACCCTTGAATTGGGAAAAAACCACGGGCACCAAGCCAGGATAGATTTCGCTATAATATTATGGAGAATGTTTGATCGTGAATATAGTAAACAATGTAGTGTGTTGTTCTTGTGTAGAGTATTCTTGTGAGAGATTGTGTTGTCGTTTTCAAATGATCTTCCTTCCCCTTATATAGTAGCCTCATCTTTAATGTATAATCTTCTCCATAAATGCGTGATATTTCCTCCATAAATGCTGTTTATTCTTCCACTGAATATCCTCTTATTGCCCATAATAACGTTGAGTAAATAAGGAAATATTCGCCTATTAAATACTGTAATATCTTCTTCATAATTGCCATTAATGCTGGTCAATGTGATCTTACTTTCTGACCGTTGCTCTCTCCTGCCTGGTGCCAGGCATGCGTTGCCCTGCAGATTCTACCCTGATATTCAGGCCAGGGTAGAAGTCTCTTTTGATGACGTGGCCGTCTGATCTTGGTCATAGCTCTCAACCTTGAATTATCTTGCCAGACCTACCCTGATAGTCAGGCCATGGTAGAACTGTAGACTGATCAGTAGGTGCGGGAATCAGGCCCAACAATTGCCCCTTATCTTCTCATTATCGCTGGGTCAGGCCAGTAATGAGAAGATAAAGATCTTGAATTAATTTAACCTTGCAAGTGCTGGTTGAGTGTAATGTTGGTAAAGTAACGGCTAGTTCCATTTACTGCGCCAAGTGTCTCCTTCGTTTAACGCAGCCGTCTATTCATATCAACTTGCAGTTAAAACCCTAATTTTAACCGCCCCTATAAATACCCTCACATACTTCTCATAATTCCTCACCTCTTCATCCACCTAATCTTCTCTCTATCTTCAGTAATTTCTCTCTTCAATCTCCATCTTCAAACTCTTCTTAAAATCCTAAAAACTCTTCAAATTTTCCAGAAAATCAAAAAATGGTCTTGAAAAAGAAATCTACCAGGGGTGCAACTGCCCCTGCCACTCCATATGTCGCTGAATTAGAGATTTCTGGGGAAAACAAACCAGAATCTTCTACTGCTTCATCCTCTGCTGCTGTGGAAATGGTTTCCATTTTCTTTAACGTTTTTGAATTTAAACCGTCAAAGGTCTTGGAATCCTCCCCTGCCAATCGTCTCAAACCAGAGTTTGAGAAAATTTTGAAAGACAGGAATGTGATCCCTGCCAATGCTGAGGTCTGGATCCCTTAGAACTCCCCAGTCAGGGCTGACTGGAGTTGTCCTGGCTAGTTCTGCATCCATGACTGGGCCTTCAGGGCTGGTTGTAAGCTTCCTTTCTCTGCTCTAATGGTGGAGGTGATCAGGGATCTTGGCGTCCCTCCTTACCAGGCTATGCCCACCATCTGGAACGTGGTCCACTTTATTGAGCATCTCTGCGAAATACACAAGCTTTCCTTCACCCTAGAGGACCTGAAAAGCTGCTACTCCCTGAAGACTGTCAGTCCAGGGAGGTTTACTTTCAAGGCAAGAATTGGCACAGCTTCACTCTTCAACAATTTTGACGGTGGTCATGACAAAGACTGGGCTACTGGTTTCCTGTTTATCAGGACTGACTCTGTTGGTCCTAACCTGGAGTATCTGAACTATGCAGCATGCTTGGCTGGTAAGTCCCCTGTTCTCTTATCTTTGCAATTCATTCTACTAAACAAACTGATTAGTTCAAAAAGGAAAACAGAAATTAAATACTGATTGTACCTTTGTCTATAGTTGATGACGGTCATCAAGCCTGGATTACCCATCTGAGAGGGTGACAGCTTTTTTGGAGATCTCTGTTATCGAGAGGACGTGGCCTCTCTGTGTTGGGGTTGAACGATTTGCACGCTGCCTGAAGACTGAAAGTGCAGCCAAACCTCCGAGACCTGTCAAGGCTCCTGGGGTCTCAATCTCTGGCAGTAAGTGAATACCTGTTTTTCTGTTTTTAATTTGTATATTCTGATGCAGCCTGTTTTATTGCTATCTTAGTGCCACATATTGTAGCTACTAGGTCTTCTACCAGGCGTACCAGATTTGGTACTGCTGATCTGATAGCCAAGGTGGCTCAGGTCAAGCTGGAGGACACTCAGGGTGGTGTTGGCGCTGAGGCTGATAAGCCTATTGACCTGACTCATATTGAGTCTATCCCTGAGGAGCCTGCTGCTGAAGCATCTTCTGCATCCGTGAAGAAGAAGCAGGAAGAGGCTGACATTCTTCCTCCTATCAGAGAGGTAAAAGCCAGGGTGGATAATATGCAAGCTGCCAGGGAGGAGGTTTTACTGAGTTTGCTGGCTCTATCTCCCCTTCGGTCCTGATATTGGACCCTATGGACTCTGCCATCAAGGCTGTTGCAATGGTGGACCAGGCTGTCAATAGGGTGACAGACGCTCTTGGCTCTCTGGGAGAGGTAGTTCCCTGTCTTTTTTGGATACTTCTTTCTTTTTGTCTTTTCCCTTTGGCTGATGTCTTCTCTTTTTTCCAGGCTTCCACAGCTTGTCTGCATACTGCCTATCATGCTACTTCTTTGGTGGCCAGGATCAACCTGCTCGACTCTGACCTTCAAAGGTTGAGGGCTGAGCACTTCTCTGTTCAGGATGACTTGGCTTCTGCAAGGGCTGACCTTCAAAGGGCACAGGCTGAACGTGATGCTGCCAAGCTAGAGGTCGGATCCAGCAAGCAGCTGCTGCAGAAGGCTCTAGCCAGGGTTGAGGAGCTTAACTTGGAGAAGGATGATCTGGACACCAAGCTGGAGGATGCAGCTCTCTACTTCTTCATCAAGGGCAAGGCGGCTGCTATGTCTGAGCCAGTGGAGGCCAGGGAGAAATGGGACCCTATAGCTGAGATGGCCCTTGCTGCTAGGATGTACCCTGACCTGCACAACCTTGGTGAAGAGGAGGAGGTGTAATCTCCAGGGGAGCAGGATGCTGAAGGAGTTCAAGTTGGAGCTGGCGCTGATCAGGCCAAGGTTGATGTAGCTGATGCTGCTTTTCAGGAGAAGCAGTAGTTTTATTTTTATAACTTTGAATGCTGGTTTTGCCCATCCAGGGGGGATGTCCCTGGATAAACAATTTGATATTTTGGTACTCCTTGTCAGGGAAGGTATCCCTGATGAGTCAATATTTTGTTGCCTTTGCTCCAGGGGGTGAGGGCTTTCTAATGAAATTTCACAAGCTGCCTCTTGGCTTGTGCTTGCTAATCATTGTAGCACATCAGGGTGCGATTTCTGTTGTAGCCTTTTCTGGCGTTTTTTGCCTGCTAACCTGTTTACCTGCAAACCTGTTAACCTGTAAGGTTATTTTATAGCCCTCTGTCCTGCCATTACTTTTGTAAGG
>JAGPOY010005860.1:5158-15871 GCA_018983105.1 Silene uniflora
AGCTTAGGATCCATATATTAATAATCAAGAGTTGAAGATTACACGATCCTTAAAATCCTACAAGGAAGACCATGATGGCCACCTTTACCCTAATAAAACAACATGAACAAGAGCAAAAAAACAAACAGACTAATAAGATCGCAACATTACATAATATTTGACTTTCCTAAAAATGGGTTCAGCAGTAGACACTTTACTGTTGAAGATTCTTCGATTACGCTCTTGCCAAATGAGATACATGGAGCAGAGTAGGGCACTCCGCCGTTGTCTCTTCAGCAAACTCCTACCTCGATTACAAGCCTGAAACCAATTCAAAATACTCCTGAGATTGGATCCCACACCAATCTGGAGCCATTGAGCAACTCTACACCAGATTTCGAAAGAAAAGGGGCAAGCAAAGAATAAGTGCTTTCTGCTTTCAGCATTCCGTTCACACAAACTGCATCTATTTACCATGGGCATCCCACGCTTACAAATGTTGTCAACCGTGGAGAGGTTATCTTGAAGAGAAAGAAGACCAATAACAGCATGTTTGGGATATACTAGAAAGTCATTGATGATTTTATGGAAAGCAAAATGAGCTCTTTTTTCACGAAATAGGTTGTAAGCTTGTACCTTATAATCAGGCTGACTGAGCATTAGAATGGCAGCAGCAACACTTCCTGTAGCTTGAAGGAGCAAGTCTCTACACTCAATGATGCTTCTCCAACCCCAAGAGAAAGCAGCAGTTAACTGGAAGTCCCACAAGCTCACACCCTTTAAAACATAAGCTTTGATCCACTGAACCCATATGGTAGGTGAGTCAAGAACAAGTTTTCTGATCCAACCCAAGAGCAAACATTTGTTCCAACTTAAAACCTCCTTTATGTCAACACCACCTTCTGTTCTATGGCAACAAAGACTACTCCAGCCCTTGAAAATCATGCGCCTCTGACCATCCCCTATACCCCATAGAAAATCCTTACAAATCTTGTTAATTTTCTTAACCACCCCTTTAGGCAAGAGGACACTTGCACCCCAAAAATTTTGGATACCAAAAATGGCAGAATTGATCAAAGAGATTTTGCCAGCATAACTTAAGCAGGAATTAGTCCAGTGAGCCACTTTACTTCTGATTTTTTCAAGCATGGGCAGAAACATTTTATGGGTCAGTCGTGCACTAAATAGAGGAATGCCAAGATACATGACTGGGAAATCACCCTCAATGTAGCCAGTGGATGAGAGGATAAGTGCTTTGATCTGGGGAGAGACTCCACCAAAGTAGAGATTAGATTTCATAGGATTGACAACTAAACCAGAGAAAGCAGCAAAATCAGTAAGGCATTTGTCCACTGCTTGGATAGATGGGAGATCCCCTCGAGTAAAAATCAACAGATCATCAGCGAAGATTAGATGAGTAAGCTTAATCTTAACACATTTAGGGTGATAGGAAAAATTAGGGAAGGAGGGAAGTTGCCTAAGAAATCTTGAAAGTACTTCCATACAAAGAGCAAATAGGTAAGGAGAAAGGGGATCTCCTTGCCTAAGTCCCCTTTTTCCAGGGAAAAATCCTTCAACAGACCCATTTATGTTAAGAGAGAAATGGGAAGAGGTAATGCAAGCTATAACCCAATTTCTGAATTTGACAGGGAAGCCAAATTTTTCGAAGCAATCAGTAAGAAAGAGCCAGTTGACAGAGTCAAAGGCCTTTTTTATGTCAACTTTCAAAATGCACCTTGGGGTAAGCAGTGATCTGTTGTACTTAGCAGCCAACTCGTGTGCCAACATGGAATTATCAAACAAGTCCCTTCCCACTATAAAGGCAGCCTGTTCAAACCCAATAATACCTCCCAAAACAGATTTCATTCTATTTGCCAGAATCTTACTTACTGTTTTGTAGAAAGCAGTACAACAGGAGATAGGGCTATATTCAGTGACAGACTTAGGGGAGGTAGATTTAGGAATAAGAGCTACAAGAGTAGAGTTTGCAACTCTTGGCATTACCCCCTTGTGAAAAAACTCAGTGACAGCTGCAACAAAAGCTGGACCAGTAGTAGCCCAAGTATCTCTAAAAAAACCAGAAGTGTAACCATCAACACCAGGACTCTTGTTTTTATCAATGGAGAAGAGGGCTGCTTCAATTTCAGGAAGGGTAACCATACAGTCAAGCTGAGGAGAATGAGGCAGGATATTAGCTTGGAATAAGTTGGCAGGCAGAGCAGTGTGACTCTCAGAAGAACCCAAAAGAGATTGATAATAATCCAAGAAGGCATTAGCTACATTAACATGGCCTTGGCATAACTGACCCTGAGCATTAACAATGCAACCAATGGAATTGGAAACTTTCCTAGCAGAAATATTAGCATAAAACTACTTAGTATTAATGTCACTAAGTTTCAAATGCTGAATTTTTGCCCTTTGAGCCAACATCTTAAGTTCTGCTTTCCTTAATCTAGTATATTCCTGGAGTAGAGTTTTCTCCTGAAGTAACAGAAAATGATTCAAAGGAGTGAGCTGTAATTGCTGCTGACAGGTCAGCAGATTCTGCTTAGCATCAGTCACTCTGAGGGAGAGAGCATTGAACTCAGTGTTATGAATATACCTCATCTCAGTTCTCAGTGATCTTAATTGAGAGAACATAGAAAAATTTTTACTACCAGTAACTGGACTCCATCCACTTTTTACCCTGTCATGGAAAGAAGGAGACAGAGACCAGCAGTTTAGGTATTTAAATGGCCTATGGAGAATAACACTTGTAGCAACAGTAAGCAGGATAGGAGTATGATCAGAAATTCCTGTAGGAAGGAAAACCACAGTGGAGGCAATATTAAGAAACCAAGCAGAGTTAACCAAAAGCCTATCCAATTTTGCCCACCTAGGATTATGATCTTGCTTCTTCTTCTTCTTCTTCTTCTTCTTCTTCTTCTTCTTCTTCTTCTTCTTATTATTATTATTATTATTATTATCATTATTATTATTATTATTATTATCATTATTATTATTCTATAAAAAATACTCCCTCCCATTCATTATAAGTGTCCCATTTTATTAAAATACTCCACCCATATATTCAAACAATGGGACACTTAATTTTTTTAACATTATTTATTCTTATTCGCTCTTAATTTCTTATGTAGTAATAGAAATGTGAAAATCATGTTCCTTTTTTATCCTAGCCTTTTAATAGTATATTATAAATTATAAATTAAAATGAATAACGTGTAAATGACGTGGCTTTGTTTGGCCTATGTGGAATTGACATGTCTTTTTCAAGCTGACGTGGATTTATTTTGTTGGGGTTTAGTGAACATTTAAGGGTTGTCTTTTAATATAGATTATAGATTAGTAAAAAAATTTGGTAATTAGCGCTTATTTGAAAATAATAGGAGGGAGTATTTTTACCATGCTCTTGCGAAAAGAGCGTAGAAAGACAATAAGGATATAGGGAAGAAAACCTTGAATAGGAGGGAGTATTCGATAAGGATATAGGGAAGAAAACCTTGAATATGAGGGAGTAATTTTTATTTAGGGATGAAAATCGAATACGGTAACTCATGAAGCGACACCTGACACTTTGTAAAACAAATTGGGAGGAAAAGAAACATGACTCGGTATTACCTCCCAAACGGCTCAATTTTAAGTGTAATACACGATTACACGGTTTTCGGGATTTCAGAGTTCCGGAACATAAATTATGTAAATCATACAAACAGTTCCTTGGTTCAAATAAAGTGCCCACACAAATTTTGAGAAGCAACAAAGAATATTTAAGGATGACAGTACGCAATTAACGAGCTTGAGTCTCGGACGAAAATTGTGTACTTTTTAAAAATTCATGAATATTTCTTATTTAGGGCTGAAAATCAAATACGGTAACTCATGAAACGACCCGTGACACATGGTAGAAAAATTGGGAGGAAAAGAAATATGACACGACACGAGTTCTCAAAAGGCTCACATTTTGAGAAGCAACATATGATATTAGAGGGTGCCTCTACGCGATAAACGAGTCTCGGGCAAAAATCGGGTACTTTTTAAAAATCGATGAATACTTTTTATTTAGTGCTTAAAATAGATTACGGTAACTCATGAAGCTACCAATGATACGTGGTAGAAAAACTAGGGGGAAATGAAACATGATTCGGTACGACCTTCCAAACGGCTCACATTTAAGTTTATTAATACATGGTTTTTAGGATTTCAGAGTCCCGAAACAAAAAATGTCCTTAAATCATTACAACAGGAGTTGAAGCATTGGTCAATCATGATATTTCCAAAGGAAATAGGCCAAGGAGCAATCCATATTTGAGTACATTTCAATGGGAGTAAGCAAGCTTCTACATAGCTTTCAGAAATGTCATTACAGCATGCCTAACTTCCAAGCTCTCTATATATATCTCAAGCTCTACTCATGCAAATCCTATGATTATTATGTCATTGGAAACTTTGGGATCTTATCTAAATAAGGGATTTTGAATCACCTCCATATGTATTGTATAACTTGAGTTATGATTGTTTCAAACACACTACGCATTACTGGACACCCCATGACATATGTGCACTAAAGATTTAATAACTCAAGATTTACTCAATTTTCAAGGTTGATTCTTTTTGGAGATGAAAGCTAACTCCCTTAGGTTTAAAATGAGATATCATGAGCCCTGATATTCATCATGAGCTAAGAGATATGCATTTTCCAAGATGCGCCTGATTTCTTGAGGCTACTCTCCAACCCGATTTTGATCAATCATCAAGAACAAGATCCAAGCAACTCCATCAACGGAATTGAGTAATTTCAAGGCCTAATAAACTTTAATTAAGGTCTTAGGAAGAGAGAAGTCCAAAAGTGTTTGTGCCGGTTCACATTTGAATGAAGCTTCAGCCAAATACAAAATAATGGGTCCGAGTAGGACTAATTTAGCATCCTCACATGCCAAGGCTATCTTGGTTACTATTTTTGGCTAAAACACAGCTAGCCAAGGCTTAAAGGACCTCATAATCCTTTGTCCTTAAAGAGTTGCAGTTGCCCATGTAATACTACAGATTTCTGACTGTCAGTAGCTCGGCCGAGCTGGGAGTTGGCTCGACCGAGCCGGTCGAATGACAGGGTTGGTTGAGTATTCTGTTTTTTTTTACAGAAGGTGTTGTTGTGTAGTGGCTTGACCAAGTCATAGTTGACTCGGCCGAGTTGGTCTAGCTCGGTCAAGTGGCTATGTAACTCGGCCAAACTGTTGGTTCTGCGTGTTAGATTCCGCGGTTTTGATTAAATAATTGGAGAAGTATATATAAAGGTGGGTTGGAAAACTTTAATTTTTTTCCGAAAAATTGGTTAGAAACATAACTTTTCTCAGCTTAACTTATAGAAGATTAACCTTTTCTAAATCGAACATAAGAGTTGAACTGAACTTAAAGAAAGTGACTTTATGTCCAAAAGAACATGGCCTAACTACTAAAATTTCGCCAGTATTTTATTTATGACTCTAATACCTAGTGATTAATAATTGGATGACATATGTTAACCTAAAGCCTGGAGAATTTATAGGACGGTAATAACGTTAAAGTTAATCTAAAAGGTAGAAACCTTTTACTCAAAGCGCAACCCATGTCAAATACCTAGCGTTAGTCAATTTGTAACTTACTCCCTCTACCTCGGTTAATAATTAGGGACCCTAATAATTACCATTTTTTATTTTTGGGTGTTTAGTAAATAGTTATCATTTCTACTTGAGGTAAATTTTACCTATGAGAGATTCTAATGGTATATAATTTTGTGAAATTTGTCACATAATAGCTAGTTGTGTTTCACCCATTTTTTTAGTTTTATGTTGATATATTCAACATTAGTATAATGTAAAATAATTAACTAAATGACAAATATATTTTAATATTATCAACCACTAATATTTGTTATTAGTGGTTGTAACATAAGAAGTACATTAGAAATTAGTGCGCACAGAAGATAACGGGGCGGCGGATTCCATCGTCATCAGGAAAAAAAAAAGATCTCATCCACCCCTTAATTATATAAAAGTGGGGTGGAGTGGGTTACTATTCATTGTGAATAGTAGGATGAATAGTTGAGATTTGTTGGGCTGGGTCGATTTGGCATAGCTTTTGCGGGTTGGTTGCCTTGTCTGTTTGCGCATCGATTAGGCCCAATAAATTAAATCGGCCTACTAACAACCTACTTACAGATCTGTCTCTTTACTTCTTTCTTCCTCCTCATTCATACCCGACCTCCCTCACTCCTCAACCCTAATCTATCTCGGCAGCTCACCTGAATCCCTTTGTCCTTCTCAACAATCCCTTCCTCCTCCTTCTCGCCTTTTCTACTCAACGATCTCTTTCATCTCGACTTTATCATTTTGGTATGTATTGCTTAACTTTTAATTTTCGATTTTTTTTATTCAGTTTTCAGTTTTAATTTGCCTATCATTTCGATTTTTTTCCAGTTTGGTGTCTTATGGGATATTCCTTCTTCACATCATCATTTTATTGTTGATCTAGGGTTTAAAAGGTTTCAATTTTTCTGGGTGTTGTTGATGCTTTATAGTTTAATTTATTTTGCTTTGATTTTTATAATTAGGTTTGTCGATCAGCTGGGAAAATGGATACGAATGATACATTGAGATTAGCAAGTTTATGGCAATGCATGCCATTTCGCAGCAGTTGTCGCCAGGTTCTGGTTGAAGTTCATGACGATTCAATCCCTAAATCTCAACAACTCATTATTATGTCTTCTTCTGGTAGTTTTTCTGTCTTTTTTACTGTTTTTGGAATTGAAAGTTATGTCTTTTGTGTTTGATTGATGACTATATGTTGTTTTCTGATGTGAGTATACTTTGTTTTCATTTGGGTGTTGCTTCTTTTGTGTTTCATTGATGATCATTTTTGGTTTTCTGATGTGGGTGCTCTTTGTTTTTATCTGGGTATTGCTGTTTTTTGTTAATAATAATGATTGTTGTTGGGTGGTGTTATGTTTGTATTGATGTTAGGGTTTAAGGTTTATTTCGTTGTACGTTTGATCATGGGCCTGATTGATCACGGTGTCGGAGTGTCGGATATGGTTTCTGGGTATTGTTGATGCTTTATAGTTTAATTTATTTTGCTTTTGATTTGATTTTTAGTAGTTAAAAGTAAAAAAAAAAACATCTTTGGTTCAGTGGATGTTTTTGCCTATACGTTCTTTATTTTAATGGGGCTTACAATTGTATTTTTCATTCCCGTTATTTCTGCAATTCTGCTCATTTTAAGCTTTACTGTTATTCATGATCATAGCATCGAATGGTTTTGCCAGGTTGTTAGCAATGTGTTAAAAGGCTGGTCTGAGTTTGGTTGAGCGGTCGTTACATCTATTCTACCAATTGTTCTCAGGTTATTTTTTTCACTACTTTTCGATTCACAGTTAGTTATTTTGATTTTCATACGAGTTCTTATTCTAAATCTCCTCTATTTATTCTACCTTATTATTTACTTATAACCGATGTTACCACTGAAACACTCACTTTGCTTCCAACCCTCCCTCATTTTCATGTTTTTCATCTCATCCTCTTCTCTCATAAAAGTCATCTACCTTCGATGACTAGCTGTTTTAACCTTATTTCACATCCAAAATTTGCAATCTCACATATACTCTAATAAATTGTCCTCTTTCTCTATCGAAAAATCGCTGGACGAAACCCTAGAAATTTGAGGTAATTGGGAGCACAATTAGATTTAAATAGCAAGAAACAGCAAATTAAAGTGAGTTGCTCACCAGTGGGCAGTGGAGTAGGAAAAATACAACCCGCTTGAAAGCTACACCTACTCTACCAAGCTACATGCTTGATTTCAAGTAGCTTTCTTTTTATTGGTCGATTATTAAGGAGCTCTATTCAAGCTATATTGTATGTAGCTTACCATTTTAATGTCTCCTGAATAATCGGAGGCATATGGTGGTGATTGTTCTTTTGTATTCTGTTATTTCGGTATATTTAGGTTTTGGTTAGTTCACTTTACCAATCTATTCCTCATATTTTCCAATCCCAACTTCATCTCAGTTCTGCTTTTCTTGTGTCTTGCAGGAATGTTGCTGAGGTTATGGATGCTAACAAGCCTCTATGTATGGTACGCCTTTATAAAGTCTTACTTTTTTCTTTTGGTTTTCAGGTGTTGTTTTAGTTTAAAGTTGGTCTCAGTAAAGTTTATAGGCCTTAGTTTGTTTTTCTCATTGACCAAGCTGTGCCGACGTCTCCGCCAGTTCGGTCTCTCACGCAACCTTGACCGAAGCTTCTACAGATAAGGAAGTTGACGCCTGTCTTCTATAATCTTCGAATCAAGTTGATGTGGAGAGATCAGGGACATTCGGCTGATTCATAGTATGTAAGCTTGGAATGTGCCATGTTCGATATTCGTAACGGCCTAGATTTCATTTATTGTGTTCCTGACATTCTCTACTTAAAAGAATTAAAGAATGATGTGTAGTATATACATATCCGTAATTTGGTCTCAATGTATTGTCTTAGCAATGAAATGTGTTAAAAGTTCATGATACAGGTATTATAGCTCTTATATTCATCTATGATATGCACAACTTAAGAGCTTTTAATTGCTTTTGATTGATAACCGTATCTGGTTTTTAAACTCATAAGGTTATGTTCTTGTTGTGTTTTTTAGGGGTTTATGAGTATAGATATCACTCTATCAGTTGGGCGGTAGGCAGTAGTGTTTTATGGGAAATAATTATCAAGATGTGTATTTGTTGAATTAAAAAATAAATTGGCAACCTTTACTCAATTAAATCTGGATTGTCTTGATAATCTTGGTTTTTCTATTCAGTCTGTGACGAGCATTAGCAATAATTATTTCCCGATAACAGGTGGAATGAAGGTGAAAGTAGACATAGATGAGTCATCACCTTATGTATCTATGCTTGCAGCTCAAGTTGTTTCAACTAGATGCAAGGTTATGTACTGTGCTACTGCATATTCCTAACTCACAAGTTAACTACATTACTTTTCTTTTAATGGCTAAATACTTTTCTTGATATCGATCAGGAATTAGGCATCACTGCTCTTCACATCAACCTCCATGCTACTGGTGGGAACAAGACAAAGACTCCTGGTCCTGGGGCCAGTCAGCACTTCGACCCTTGCTCTTTCTGGAATGAAGATTGGACGCATTGGTAACTTTGCCAGCTCTGCTAATGTTCTTTATTGTTGGCTTGAATTGGGGAGTGTTGGTATTTAGGTTGGGGTATGCGGTAATGAGAGTCGGTGGTGTGTTATATTCGTAAGTGTTTAAAAAGTCCTATTGTTCACATGGGAAGGGATAAAATGAGTGTTTATTATTGATAAATGATGGTAGGATGGAGGTAGTAGAGTAGATTTTTTGATAAAGAGTAAAAAGAAAAAAAAAGAAAAAATGATTCAGTAGGATTTGTATAAATGCTGAATTGAGTGACCTATTCAGGATGGCAGAGGACTATGACATGAGATTTACCTTCCGCTATTTTGAGTTGTGATAAATTGATTTTGCAGATTACTCACAAAGGCCTAATTAATCGTGTGCTCGGTGTTTTAGCTTGTGAAAGAGGTGGAAAAGAGTCGAAGTGAGGGATGGAGATGGTGGCTAATTGTAAGGTACTACATTGTCGCCCTTATCTCAGCATTTTATACTGATTCGTCATGTTATTGATGTTGTTTTGCTATTGGTAAGAAATAGATGTGGTTGGTAGTCTTGTGCATTTGTGAATACTGTGGTTTCCTGAGAAATACCCTTTTTTGGTGAATTTGGTTATTTTAAGGTATGTTAAAAAGAGATCAATTTGGTTATTATTAATTGGGTGCCTTCTTTGGTGTTAAAATTAAGTGTTTGAAATTACTATTAAATGGCTACCTTCATTAATTGTTTGGTGAAATACAAGTTCAGGGTACCTTCTTTGGTGTTAAAATTGTTTGAAGTAATGCGTTATTGTATATGGTAGATTACTTTTGCGCTTGATACATGTTGCTGAATGAATTTCCCTTTCTTTCAACTCAATGCAGGTTGGAGAAAGTGACTATGTAATCATAATGACCATAAACCAAGTTGGCTTTTGGATTGGCACTGGGATAGTTCTTCCGGACAGAATGTAGACCATCTGATTCGTCACCACCTAAAAGGAAGGTGAAAACTTCGATTGTTGATGATGGTATGAGATGCCATATATATCTCTCGGTTGTCTTAGATCACGACTTATGGTTTCTATTTTGTTGCTTTTAATAGGGTTTATGAAATTTTGAGTTTCATTTTACTGGGTTTCTTGTGTATTGAGCTGTTGATTAGGGTTTAGTCTTGTATTGATTTGTTGCAAGCTGGAATTTTTGTTCAGAAAGGTGTTGCAAATGCGTTTCAGATTAGTGAGGAGTCTAGATTCAAAGTTAGTAGTGTGTGCTGTGGTGGTGGGGGTAAAAGTAAACTGGGGAAAAATGTGTGGTGGGAGTAATTTAGAAAGGAACAATAGATAAATTTAACTAAAAGATTGGTATTATGGAGTGGTGGTGTGGCGGTTAGACGAGCTTGACATTGAATATGGGATGGGGAGCACAAGAAGTTGTGTTATTGTTGAGTTCATGTTGTGTAAATATGTGGGCAGGTTGACGAAGAGATTCAGACCAGACAATAAGAGAAGAGAATTGAGCACTTACCATTGCTAAATTTGGGCAAAAAGGTGATTTGTACTTACGATCTGGTCCCTAATTAGTAAACTTTTGT
>JAGPOY010005861.1:0-10713 GCA_018983105.1 Silene uniflora
ACTTAAGTTATGTAATTGGTTGAAATTCTATTTTGATTTTCAGTTATTTTCACTATTTGTGGATTTATCTATTAATTAAATATAATAGATTTTTTATGTGAAAAAATATAATAGATGTATATCATGACTTATAGTCTCTATTGTTCTCCATTATGTTGATGAGTTGATATCTTTCATATATATTATCTACTTTAAAAGTAAGTGTGCTCACGAGTAACTAATTAGATGATGTAAATTTTTGTAAAACAAAGTGAAATTTAATAGTGTTATCCCAACTATCTTGATTTTAATATATGAACCAAAATTTATAGTGATAATCGTAAGGATTTTCAAGAATCATGATTAAAATGGGCTAAAAATATAGTACAAATATTTTTTTTGCAAGAAATTATAGTCCATTTTATTCATCCATTAAGGAAAAAATAATAGGACAAATATACTAGAAATATTATTAATTGTTAAACTACAAAAATAACAAAGAAAATATTTAATTTCAACAACCCATGGGATAAAAACTACAAAATATTTTTATTTGTTGTGATACGAAAATTTAATGAAGGGGGAAGGAAAATGGAGACCAATTTTTTTTTTTAATGAACTATAAATAAAAGATTTTAAGACAAAATGTAAAATGGTTGACATATATTGTGAAATAATTCATGTTGTGATTAGATTTAAAATATTAAAGAATTTAGTTTTTTAAGTAGTGGTAAGTGGCATAGCCATGTGATCTCAAAGAAGCCATATTGTAAGTCTTATCATTTTTTTTTTAAATGATTCTCTAATATTAATTCTTACAATTAAATCTTATAAAAAACTAATAAAGGTAAAAAAAGAACTTTTTATCTCCCTCCACCTGAATACCTTATTTAATTCACCATTAACTTTTGACTACACTTTCCATCTTCCTTCTCTAAAACTCATTTGTCAAGTTCCTTTATAATGATTCATATTTTTAGTTTACCTTGGATAATTTTATGAAATTATGGCTTCTTAATTCCTACTTTTTTTTTTATCGCGTGATGAAAATGTTCATTCCATAAACATAACAATAGACATGTATTTTTTTGGTATAATCCAAAAGCTCATTTGTTTTTCTCATGTTCTCTTTTAATTTCCATTATAATCATTTAATCTCATTTAATAATGTTTTATCATATTTCGTGGGAATCTGATTCTGGCATAATACTAATTTGTATGTACAATTGATAAATTTTAGGAAGAAGACATATACTTCGATATCAATACAGAAAAAATGACAACTTACAAGTATGTAGACTTTTATGAATTAGCATGTTTCTCAAAATTTTCCTATATTTTTTTTCTGGGAGATTTCCTATTTTAACCAATACATGACAATAATTTGGGGCCATTATGGCTCAGATATCGAGGAGATCACGACCATGGAAATAATTTGGTTATTTACTAAATTTATATCATGTATCATTTAACGCACAATTGATGGGTATGTCATATCACTAATTTAGTTGGCTTATGTATAATTGTATTCATACTTTCATTAGTGCGTGTTTATTTAGATCTTTAATAGACGAACCTATTAGCATTAATTAATACGATACCAAATATCATCACCAGGTACTCACTAAGTCACTAGCATACATTGATGTAAAATGATGTACAATAGATAAAAAAAAAGGGTCTTGAAAACATAATTTTAAATGACACCCGTGATTTTTCACGGGTCACAAAACTAGTTTAATTATAAGAATATATATTTTTTTAAAAGATAATAATATAATGAAATAAAATTTTATTTATTACCTTATATAGTTAGATGCTTTTTGGAGGGAAAAAAACTAGTAGTAGGGGGATTACAACACCATTCTGGCGTTCTTATCCAAAGGGAGGAAAAAAAGGGACAAAATTCATGCATGCATCCTTGTGATTTGTTGTGATTTGCTTAAAAATCATGCATTATCCTAGTGATTTGTATAGCTTTATTTCCTCGAATGTACTCATAACGTTTTTGAATTCATGATTTAACTGCCTTTTCATCACCTAAACTCACCATATAAACGTCGCCCAATTGCCCATAACTTTCACTTACACCTTCATTTTACGTCGAAAACAATATTAGCTACAAAAATGTCGAAACAATTATTAGTCATCTTCTTTAGTATACAACTAATAATGATAAGTAATAACCTAGCATTAGTAAGGAGTTGGACACTGTGGCCGTCTCGATATTGGGTAATCATCGAAAATGGATTAAGCAATGACAGTTTAGAGTTACATTGTCGAATGGTTCATAGAAAGAAGTACGAAGATTTAGGGGCACAACATCTTCCGGTGAAAGGTAGTTTCAATACAACCTTCAAGACGATGTGGTTCACACCGACGTTATGCGAGTGCAATATGACTTGGCCTAATCACGGTCGTTTAGACATGTTCAATGCTTTCGAAAATGACCAGGGTTTTGTTGATAATATGTGTGGTGCACATCATTGTAATTGGAGAGCTGCTGATGATGCCATTTACTTGTATAATTGGAAGATAGGGAGATATGTTAACGTTGGAAATTGGGATAAGCTCTAAGTTATGGACTCATCTAAAGATCTAATAGGGAGTAATTAATGTGTGTATTGCGAAAATAAACACCATTTCATACAACCATACAAAATAAGTGATTTTAGGGAGTTGATAAGAAACATAATATGTGATATATACGGTGGATTGGTGGTTTTAAAATTTTAATATCATCCTTTATTAGCCCATTGTTGTCTTTGTTAGAGTAATTTGCTTTGTCGTTTTTTCTTATCTTCGCTGATTTTTCTATTATCATAGGAGCATCTGTAGTTGGAGTCATCTATTTTACTCTAGATATCTTTTTGGTTGATTCATATAAACAATTTCTTTGAGTTCGTCTTGGAGGAAAGTATTATCACACGCCTTCTCTAAGTGATAAAATCGAAATTTTTTTTATTTATTTTTAGTAAATTGACAACTCTTTATCAAGATTTTTATGATTTCCTTCTTCACAAATACAGTACTCAATAGTGTTTATATAAGACCTCGCACTCACATAATAGGGGCAGTTATCAATTTACTCTAATTTTCTTTTATTTTTTTTATTAGTTTTTAAGGTAGTTAATTAACGACATATCTCACACATAAATACGCACTATCAATCTATCACGAGACCGCCCGCCATAAAACCCTATTCTTACTCACTAGTGAAACATATGCATCTCGTATAGAGTACTTCGTATGATTTATCAAAGGTTGAAGGTCAACTTTTCCTACAAAAAAGCCTTTTGAAAACAAAGATTTAGAAGGCGAAAATGCGATACACGCAACAATAATAGCTAACAACATTCTACCACATCAATTTCCTTTTACGTAAGTATTTCAAGATCAACACGGTTGAATTGTTTACATTTCCATTTTCGCCGTCATACTGACACAAACCTCACACAATGTAAGTTCGTTCCATCATCTTTCATCAAATTTTCCCTACTTTTTACCTCTTTTTTTTGCTTAATTTTCATTATTTTAACGTGGGTTTAATCCGATAGGGACGGAGAAATGTTAAAACCCATGGATGCAGAACAACTTCGAGAGTACGGTCATCAAATGGTTGATTTTGTTGCTGATTATTATAAAACCATTGAGAATTTCCCTGTTCTTAGCCAAGTTCAGGTCTCATTTTTGTTCGTCTTTATTTATTACTCGTATTTTACTTGCTTTGTTTCTATGTACATTATTAGAAGCGGCCATATTTTACGTAACCGGTGTTATGTAGTACGTTATACATGCCTATCCTATATGATTCGATATGGTACTATGTTAGGCCAAATGTCCTTTTCCCTTTCCGACCAAATAACTAATTAACTTATTTCGCGATTAAGGCTCTAATGTCAAATTGCGGATAATAATTCTAATATAATACGATTATAACTTAAAAGGTTTGGTTGGGGAGTACCAAGACGGTTTTGTGCCGGGTCGTCAAATTGCAGAATCTTATTATTATTTGTTGGTACCATACAGCCAGGGTATCTTCGCGAGCTTGTACCGTCTTCCCCACCGGTTCATCCAGAATCTTTACAAAATGTTCTTGATGGTTAGACTCATAATCATTACTCTTTCTTTTGTACTGGTACAAGGAAGACTATTTGTCGAAATTGTCGTCGAGTACAGTACATTGAAAGGATGAATTTGTATGCTTGCAGATGTAAGAACAAAAATATTACAAGGGGTAACACATTGGCAAAGCCCGGGATATTTCGCATATTTCCCTTCTAATAGCAGCACTGCAGGGTTTTTGGGTGAAATTCTTAGTGCTGGTCTTAACATTGTTGGTTTTAGTTGGGTGAGTTGTCCAGCTGCAACTGAACTGGAAATGATCGTCTTAGATTGGCTCGCTAATTTGCTGAAGCTACCTGAAGCCTTTCTTTCTTCTGGTAAAGTTAGCTGATGCAGTAAATGTACATAGAAACTAAACTAAACTAGAAGATGTTTCGAAATTAGGCATCATGTGTTTTTACTGTTTTACTGCTGAAATAACATTGCAGGTAAAGGCGGTGGTGTGATACAAGGAACTGCTAGTGAAGCAGTTCTGGTTGTGTTACTGGCTGCACGTGACGAGATGCTGAAAAAGCTTGGAAAAGATTCGTTGGGGAAACTTGTTGTATATTCATCTGACCAAGCACATTCGTCTGTTCAGAAAGCATGTCAGGTAATCTGAAAAGCATTTACAGTTTTACACTCATCCGCGAAAATATGACTAAACTTCATTCTTCTATGTAGAATATCTTAGTATCATCTTGTACCAACTCTAAAGTGTACTGTTGTTTATGTTTTTGATGGAAGATTGCAGGGATTCATCCTGAAAACTTTAGAATACTGAAGACAAACTTGAGAACTTCATATGCGCTTTCTCCAGAAGAGTTTTCCAAAGTCGTATCACAAGATGTGGCTTCTGGTCTCATACCGCTTTTTTTAAGTGCTACTGTAAGAAAATTGAATTCAAACACACATAAACATATTGACTGAACAATTTGCTACATTTCCTAGTCGCAGAAAGATTATAACGTTCTTTTGCAGGTCGGGACCACCTCTTCAACCGCAGTTGATCCCTTGCCTGATCTAGGAAAGATCGCGAAGGTAAAGAGCATAAGCTTTGTTGTTTCTGTATTACACAGAAACTATCCATTATTTTCATTGATAAGTATTACCAAAGCATCGACTGATCTGAGGAGTTTTGTATGTTTGATTTGGTGACAGACTAATGGAATTTGGTTTCATGTT
Organism: Silene uniflora; assembly: GCA_018983105.1. Lineage (NCBI taxonomy): Eukaryota > Viridiplantae > Streptophyta > Magnoliopsida > Caryophyllales > Caryophyllaceae > Silene > Silene uniflora. Next base: position 5,269 of record JAGPOY010005861.1, read on the forward strand.
GATGCTGCTTTTGCTGGAAGTGCTTGCATATGTCCTGAATACCGACATTACATTGATGGCGTGGAAGAAGCTGACTCGTTTAACATGAATGCACATAAGTGGTTCCTTACTAATTTCGATTGCTCAGCTCTTTGGGTTAAGGTATCCTGTCTCATATTTTTTGTGCATTCTACAGCATGGTTTCGGTGCATATATTTCCGCTAAATAAACTCCTGATATTATGCATTTTCACCTCTTACAGAACAGACAGGCTCTCATTCAATCCTTGTCCACCTATCCAGAGTACTTGAGGAATAAAGTAAGCATTATTTCGTACCTTACATCTTCGATTCCTACTAATGATATATGAGTAGACAGTTCTGCCTGTATGTCGCCGGCAAAGGTCAATTTTGATGATTAACAACATTACATCAGGCAGAAGTTCATTTTTATGGAGTCTGATTTTTTTGACTGATAATACTGTACATCAGGCTTCAGAGGCAAACGCAGTCGTGGATTACAAGGACTGGCAAATTCCTCTTGGTCGTCGATTCAGGTTGACCTTAATAGACTTTCCTGTGGTTATTTTTCAATACTTGGAACAGTTCAGTGTGCTATATTGTATAACTGTTTATGCAGTAATTTTCATCAAATAATCTGCTCTGTCTGAATTTCAGTATATGAAACATTGGAATAAGAGTGAATTGGGTTGTTATTTTCAATGTCTTGCAGATCGCTAAAACTGTGGATGGTTCTACGATTATATGGCCAGGAGGGCTTGCAGTCTTATATAAGAAATCATATATCATTGGCTAAAACGTTTGAGGAACTGGTTGTTCACGACTCGAGATTTGAGGTAAACATAACATACCTTTCTGCAGAATGTTACATTTCAGCTAACAGTTTTTATTTTACTGTGTGAACTGTAAACGGAGGCCCAAGGGCGGTTTCAATGCTGGCCTATTCTCGAATCTACATCGTGTTGTTAAACTAATTTGAAGTGCATAATGTGTAGGTGATTACTCCTAGGCTGTTTTCGTTAGTGTGTTTCCGGTTGCTACCTCCTGCTAATCATCAAGACAAAGGTGATAACCTGAACCAAGCGCTACTGGATGCTGTCAACGCGACTGGAACCATATTCATGTCTCACACAGTAAGTTCTTTCAAGAAAGTAAAAGTTACCGAGTACAACGCAAAACTGACTGTTTTAAATTCGTATCCATAAGACCATAACCAAAACAGACACTTGAAAGCATGGTATCCCTTGACTGTTGTTAATTGTTCGAGAGCAGATACAGCGACATTGACCAAAACCGAGATCAATGCTTACATTTGATACATTTGATCAGGTACTGTCTGGTAAGTATGTGCTACGTTTGGCTGTTGGAGCTCCCTTGACGGAAGAAAAACATATTAAAGCAGCTTGGGAGATATTGCAAGAAAAAGCCACTTTTCTGTTGAAGCATTTCTAATTGTTAGTGTCATTAAGCAATGACCCACTCTTCGTAGGCGAGCAGCTTGGAGTAAAAATGATGTAGGGTGGGCGTGTGGCAACTTTGCAAGACATTTGGACATGTTATTATTAGGATAACTTTTTTTCTTAATTGCTGTAGTTCAAAACACACATTGAATAATACATATGTTATTTAACATATTCGCACAATTCAAATTAGAAAAACAATCAAGTTGATTTTTGTTTTTATTTATTCTTTATAATGATCATATATTGAGTTAATGTTTAACAATCGAGTTTAATAAGGTAACTTGCTTATTAATATTCTCAGTAACCACACAAAATTATGAAGATAATAACATTAGAAAAACATTTGATAAGTAAAGAAACAAACTCATAGTTATTAACAATGCACATTAATTAACTTTAAATAAATATTAGCAACAACGTATGTTTATATATGCAGAATAAAACGCTAAATGTGAAAGTTCACATATAAATTAGTACTATGAATGCTTTTGTTTTCCAATAACTAGCCATATACTTCTTTGGTATCTCTATTTTTCGGGCGCTAAACAATATTTGCAATAAAAAACAAAAAATTAAATTAACTTTTCATCATGGAGTCAAAATCAATCACTATGGCTTTACTCCTAATTCCATTATTTATAAATGGCAGAATACGGTTTTGCTGTTGAATCTGCTCCTGCACCAAGCCCTACAACAATCGATGAATTTCAAAAATGTGCAACTAATTTAGGGACTTGTGGCGATGCCATATCTAAATATATATTTGCTAACGGAAGAAATGTTTCAAAAGAATGTTGTAGCGCTTTGTTAAACGTCGGAGAGGATTGTCACAATCTTCTGACAGAAGTGACGATAGTATACTTGCATCTTGAGAAGAAGGAAACACAAGCAGCTTGGGGTAAAAATGATGAAGTGTGGAAACTTTGCAAGACATTTGGAGATGTTGATTATTAGAATTTTTTTTATTTTTTTTTAAATTGTAGTTCAAAACACATGTTAAATAAAACGTACGTTATTTAACATATTGACATAATTGAAATTGGGTGGTTAGTGAAATTATATCTCGTATTACTACTTTCATATATTTCACATATAACAATTGTTCAATGTTGGTTATACCCCCTTATCATAACGAAGACTTATATTTCATTTACGTTTTTTAGCATTCGCATTAGTCTTCTTTCTTAACATCCGGTTTTGCAAGTTTTAACTTCCATTATCTATTAAATTAGATTCCGAATATATATTATCTAGTTTTATTTCTATTGAATTTCGTATAAAATGTAAATTCCATTAGATCTATGTTTTTCTAACAAAGTATTTAATCTGTCAACTATTTTATTAATGTTAGTCACGGAAATATTACGAATAACAGTAAATCACAAGAAGACCGCTAACATTACGTAATCAATGTTTGCACAAATATTAAAATAATGAAGTGAAATTATTTAATACTGAAAATAAGTTTTAGAATATATGAATTGAAATTGTAATTTAAATTAAAATAAATATGTATATCCAGATGGGGAATTCATCAACATTTTACTTTGTTTTTTTATATCGGCAGAAATTTAAAAAGAAGGGGATTGCTTTTACCGCTAATATTGGCATATACAATATAAAGATTTTTTTAATGTTATTAGTTGATATCCACGCTTTTTGATCACGTGCAAAATCTTGAGTTATGTACAAATATAAATTTTCTCAAGTAATTTATAATTATTATCAGAACTCTGTAATATTTCAAACAAAGGATATGCGAAATATCAATATCATTTAGGCATCCGGGCGATTCGAAACATTTAAACTAACAAAATATTAATTTTTAACACTTATTTTGGGTACAGAGACTATAAATCTCGATTGATTCAAAAAAGGTCAATAGACTCAGAATAATATTAGTTTTAATTTTTACATATAATGTTTGGATTTATAATTATCTAAAACTTTGTAGTATAATTATAGTTTTACGTGTAATTTGAAAAAATAGGAATAAATAATTGATGTCGAAATAAACACAATCCAACATTGGTTAATAGGTGGTGTCTTTGCAAGCTAAGGGGGAAATTCTTGCACATTAATTCCTCAAATGTTCATTTTCTAAAGCCATATATACGGGCAATACGGCTGAACCTGTTAGGCTGGATGAGAATCAAAAGTCGAAGTTTAGAGTACACGATTGAATTTCATACGATAAGTAGGAGGAGGCACATGAAACATTGGAGAGCAAAATGGTATACATGTTTCCTAATATGTAATGCATCAAAAACAATGTGCCTATTAGCTGACAAGGCAAAATCAACCCGATTTGATTGACTAATTCAAAAAACCTAACCCGAGACCCAAAATTGACCCGCACCATAGCACCGCAATGAGGCCCTAAGCCCGAATGGACCGCCCGACCCGAACATGATGCGAGCTTTGTTGACACGTAACTAACTCGATAAAAAAATGACCCGATCCGAAATAATTTAACCCGGAAATAACCCGACCTAACATAACTCTAGTCAACCCAAAAAGACTTGAAATGCCTAATTAGTAATCACACTTAATAGTATTTACGTTAAAGTAAAGAATCAATAGGTAATAATTCAAAACGTAATTTCTTATATCATAATCAATATCCTAAAATAATCCAACCCGTTTGATCCGAACATGACCCGACCAACATACTCGAAAAAGACATGAAAACCGAAATTAACCGACTCGATCCAAACTAACCAAATAATGTGACAAATCCAACCCGACCTCACCTGATCCTACGCGATTGACCGTTTAGCAGGTGTAATTATTGAATTGGTTCATACTTATGTAACGAATAATAAGGAGGAGTTAAAAGATCTTATTAATAAATAAGATAATTTATCTTTATTTATTCTTTATAATGATCATATATTGAGTTAATGTTTAACAATCGAGTTAAATAAGGTAACTTGCTTATTACACTAAATATTACTTAGTAACCATACAAAATTACGAAGATAATAACATTAGAAAAACATTTGATAAGTAAAGAAACAAACTCGTAGTTATTAATAATGCACATTAATTAACTTTAAATAACTATTAACAATGGCGTATGTTTTTGTGGAAGAATAAAACGCTAAATGTGAAAGTTCACATATAAATTAGTACTATGAATGCTTTTGTTTTCCAACAACTAGTCATATACTTCTTTTGTATCTCTATTTTTAGGGCGCTAATCAATATTTGCACTAAAAAACAAAAAATTAAATTAACTTTTCATCATGGAGTCAAAACCAATCAATGTGGCTATACTCCTAATTCCATTATTTATAATGGCAGAATACGGTTTTGCTATTGAATCTGCTCCTGCACCAAGCCTTGCAACAATCGATGAATTCCAAAAATGTGCAACTAATTTAGGGACTTGTGGAGATGTCATATCTAATTATATATTTGCTAACGGGAAAAGTGTTTCAAAAGAATGTTGTAGCGCTTTGTTAAACGTCGGAGAGGATTGTCACAATCTTCTGACAGAAGTGACGATTGTATACTTGCATCTTGAGAAGAAGGAAACACAAGCAGCTTGGGGTAAAAATGATGAAGTGTTCAAACTTTGCAAGACATTTGGAGATGTTGGTTATTAGGATTTTTTTTTTCCTAAATTGTAATTCAAAACACATATCGAATAACGTAGTTGCTCTTTCATGTACATCTTTTACTCTTTCGTGTACATTTTTCCATTAGTTTTCCATTTTATACCCTTTTAGAAAAAAAGAAAAAAAAATCCCTCTTCTCTTTTACTTTTCTCCTCCTTCAACCAATTAATCAAAATCCTACCAATACATCAATTATTTACCTAATTCATACATTAAACAAGTAATTATTGTTATTCTATCAATAATATATCAAATTTTTGTACCAAAATGAACTATTTACAAATCCAATTAGGCTAAATTTAAAATTAGGGTTTCATTCAAGAATTAGTGGTTGGGGTAGGCGCGGCAGGTGGTGGACGG
>JAGPOY010005862.1:0-10713 GCA_018983105.1 Silene uniflora
TATAGGTGTGACTTTTAGGGACCAGTTGATCACCGCCATCTGTATGACAATAACGTCAAACTTATCTAGCAAGCCAACCGTTATTGATAAACGTGGATCAACTGATAATAATACAAAAGTATGCCCTTGTGTTCCTCTGAGAGTTTCAATAAAATTATTGCACTAACTGTAGAGGACACCAGCCCCAACAATCTCCCACTTGTCCGTACAAGTGTAGGTGCAATAATGTTATCGCACTAAATGTGGAGGACACTCGCTCCAACATCATATTGATTCCCATTTTGCTCATCTCATCCTTCAGTTGCATTAGAGATAAAGATGTACATAGGGAATATATACTCTTCCGGCTCAGTGTATTCGCGACCACATTAGCTTTCCCTTCAAGATAGTCAATTTTCAGGTCATAATCCCCGATCAATTCCATCCACCTTCGCTGTCGCATATTAAGCTCCATTTGAGTGTAGATGTACTTGAGGCTTTTATGATCCGAAAACACTTTAAAGGTTGCCCGATAAAGATAGTGTCTCCAAATCTTTAGAGCGAATACAACTGCACCCAACTCCAAGTCATGTGTCGGATAATTCTCCTCATACGGTTTCAACTGTCTTGAGGTATACGCGATTACTTTCCCATTCTGCATTAGCACACACCCCAAGCCATTCTTTGACGCATCGGTGTATATTTCGAAGTTCTCATTTCCTTCCGGTAAAGCTAGGACATGAGCTGTTGTCAAACGCTCCTTTAGGGTTTGGAACGCCGTTTCACAACTCTCATCCCTACTAAAGTGATTCTTCTTTCTCATCAACGCTGTCATAGGTCTTGTAATAGTAGAGAAATCCTTTACAAACCTCCTGTAGTAACCTGCCAAGCCCAAGAAACTTCGAATCTCAGCTACATTCTTTGGCGTTGTTCATTTAGAGACTGCTTCAATCTTTGTTGTTTCAACTGAAACGCTGTCTTTGGAAATGACATGTCCCGGAAAGGACACTCTCTCTAGCGAAAACTCGCACTTTGAGATCTTTGCAAACAAGTGGTGCTCGCGTAGTGCTTGCAATACCACCCTTAAATGCTCGGCATGCTCCTCTTTGCTTTTCGAATAGACAAAAATATCGTCAATAAAGACCACCACAAATTGGTCCAGGTAAGGACTAAATATCCGATTCATCAGATCCATCAATACTGCTGGTGCGTTCGTCAGTCCAAAAGGCATCACCATATACTCATAGTGACCATATCTCGACCTGAAGGCCGTCTTTGGTATATCTTCCTCACGAATCCTTAGCTGGTGATAACCCAACCTCAAATCAATCTTTGAAAACACTCCAGCTCCACTCAACTGGTCGAATAGATCATCAATTCTTGGTAAAGGATACTTCTTCTTCACCGTCACATGATTCAACGCTCTATAGTCGATACATAACCTCATGGTGCCATCTTTCTTCTTAACAAATAGCACCGGAGCACCCCAAGGTGATACGCCGAATGTATCCTTTCGCCAAAAGATCATCCAATTGCTTCTTTAGTTCATCCAATTCTTTCGGAGCCATACGGTAAGGAGCCTTAGAAATAGATCATGTTCCCGGTTTCAGCTCCACATTGAAATCAATGTCCCTCCTTGGTGGTAACCCAGGTATCTCCTCCGGAAAAACATCTTCAAATTCTTCCACCACTGGTATTTCCTTCGCTACTGGTACCTTCGATCGATCATCCCAGATATGACACAGAATCATAGGACACCCCTTCCTCAGATAAGACTTCAAGGTTATAGTTGCAATACACTTGAACTTGGGCTTGACCACAAACCCTCAGTAAGACACCCTATCCTTCTTATGACTCCAGACAGTTACTTTCTTTTGGCGACAATCGATACTAGCTTTATACCTACTTAACCAGTTCATCCTGACAATTACCTCAAAGCCATCTAGAGGGAATTCTAACAAATTAACTGGAAAGTCAACTTGTCCTATAACAAATGAAACATCTCTATACAACTTCCCACAAGACACCGACTCACCCGATGGAATAAAAACATGATCCTTTACAGACTCATACTCCCCCAATCCCAATGACATAGCATGATTCTTTGATACAAAAGAATGTGACGCTCCCGAATCGAATAATACAAAAGTCGGCACATAATTAATAAGAAAAGTACTCGTGACGACTTGAGCATCATCCTCAGCTGAATAGTTTACCACTGCTTTTATGACCATTGCCCTGCACCGTGCTTGCCGATGTAGTAGGTTTTCCAACCGAGTTCTGATTATTGACACTTCCTTGTCGTTGAAAATTCCCACCATTGTTGCAGTTGAAGTAGCTATTGTGGCTGTTAGACTGCCCATCTTGATTGAACCCCGAACCAGCTGGCCTATTATTTGCCATGCTCTGACTCGGTGTCTGCGAAAATCGGTTCTGCTGCTGCCCCTGAGGAGCGAACCTTCCAGCACTAGCTTACTCGTGTCTCTTGCGCCCAATACCACCACAACCAAAGCACTGAAACCCAGAGCTACTACCACTGTTACAACCACCCCGACCGCCGAATGAGGATCCACCACTGAACCCAGATCCTCTAGAGTAGGCTCTAGCCTGGTTATAGTTACCACGCTTGAACCCAGAATGTCCTCCATCCTCATTGTTAGTCTACCTCTTCTCGCTTAGTCTCTCCCGAGTTTCCTTGGTCATTTCCACCATCCTCTCAGCATTCCCCGCTCGTTCATACGAGTTAGTTAGACTCTTAAGAGACCCTGACTGCATCTTGCTCATGATTTTCAGAGTTAATCTTTGCTCGAAACGAAGAGCCATACCCGCTGGAGTCAACTCAAAGTCCTCGTCATACCTAGCCAACTCGTTGAACCGTTTATAGTATTCCGTCACCGTCATAGACTCGGTCATGCGGAAGTTACTGAACTTCATCCATATCTTGTCCCTTAGGTGTTCAGGGACAAACTTCTTCCTCATAGCATTCTTGAATTCAGTCCACGGGATCACACCTCCCTCATAGGTATTACGAGCTCCCTCTTTGACGCTATTCCACTATGCCTCGACCTCATGTTTAAGGTAGAATGCAACTTGTTCCACCATAAGATATTCCGGACAGTGAACCACTTCCAGAGCATTTTCCATCTCCCTGTGCCAGTTATCGAGCACATGTGGCAGTTCGGTGCCCTCATAAGTGGATGGGTTAAAGCGAGAAATGGTGGTGCTTATCGTTGTGGCATCCACAACCACCTCTTTCTCCTAGTTCCCATTCTTGAGGACCTCCAAAAGGGTATCATGTTGCTCGATTAACAGAGCAATCTGATCCATGCTCATCTCTTGAGACTTAAGGTATGCGGCTGATCTCTTTGGCGGCATTTTGAGCTGATATAAGAAAATAAACGTAAGCATTCAGATTACGGCTCAAAATAAGAATCATGTCCGCAATACACTAACTCGGTCGAGCCCGAACTTGGCTCGGTCGAGCTACTCGACATCAGAATGTGGAAGAATGTTTCAGAATTGGCCACGAATAACCAGAAGCTACTGTAATGTACAGTATACTCCCCACTTGGTCGAGCTACATGTGGCTTGGTCGAGCTGCCCCCAGCTCGATCGAGTCACCATGTCTGCTCGGTCGAGTCATGCCAGAAACGAATATAAACTACCCGCATGCTTTTCTTATAGTCCTACTTTAACATATACTTCTTATAATTCTACCGTATACACATCAACTCATCGTATATCATGCTCAATATCTATCATATCTCTATTGAACAACTTTAAACACCAATCATGCTCATCACATAACAATTCATATTTCCTCATCATCTCATGCAATCATCTTTTCTCATCATGCTTTCATGCTTTTCAACAACAACCATAAACCCGTAGTACAGTACACAAGTAACAACGACTCTTCCCCAACACACCCATAATGACCACTCAAGAGTTACAAAGGCAATCATGCGACCTTAGGACGTCTCCCAGGCAATATATATCAATAATCAATCAATCGACAATCCATCAACAACAATCAATCAATCATGGTTATAGAGACCGTCTCTACAGCTATAAACAGTTAACCGAGTAGGGAAACCCTACCTTGTTCGCAAATACTCAAATAGTCAATCACAACTAAGCAATTCAATCGCAGAAACCTTCTTCAACGAATCTGTCACCTAATATCACATAACATACAATCAATTACCAACCCTAAAACCCCTAATCGATCAAATTAGGGTTAACTATTATTAAAGGATTACAACATAAGATAGATCACTTATCCAGTAGATCTAGATCGTAGTGATGTATAAATCTAGCCCTAATTTTGATGTAGTTAGTATAGAAGAGAGAAAGCAGTGAACGTCGTTTGTCTTTCTCAAAAAGTGTTTTAAAAGTGATTAAGAAATGATTATAAATTAACTTCCTCTCTTTTATACTAATTACTAAAAACCTAAAATTAGAACCCATAGGACCGTTGGCTCGGCCGAGCTACCATCTAGCTCGATCGAGCTAGCCCAACTCGGCCGAGTCAACATTGACTCGGTCGAGCTAACCACTCAACATACCTTCTGTAAAACATCAGAATACTCTCCCAGATCTGTCATTAGCTTAGCTTGGTCGAGCTACCCCCAGCTCGGCCGAGCTACTGATAGTCAGAATTGCGTAGTATTATAGATCCTCTGTACTAAACCCTATAATGGTACTCAAAACCTGAGAATCACCTCTCTCATAACTGGGTTAGATAACTATGAACTGTGGAAAAGACAGATAGAGCTTGCCCTTTCTGCAAAAACAAAGATAGGCTATGTCACATGGAAGGTTACTAAACCTACCTCGGATGAGGGCAAAATTGAACATCCCTATTTACCAAGAAACCTTTAGCTAGACCTTCCTTAGTAAATAAGGACGCTACCATCTCGGTTGCCCGAGGTAGTACATATCAAATATCCCAGTCCCCGTGGAATTAAGCCCTCTATCAATGGTGTTCATGCCAGATTAAGCCTTGTCACCCGCTCAGAAGGGAATAAGCGCGCTTGCTCCCTACTGCATGTGCCTCAGATGAACGGCTTGCTACTGAAATATACCCCCTATTCCTCACCGAGATTGGAATATGACGCTGTTGCTGCAAGGCGTCAATCTGCACCCAGATTACTCTGTTTTCCTCTACCGTCTAGGCTTTCGCGCTTCTGTTTTCTTTCCCCACACCGTCAATTGATTTATATAAGGCATCCATCCCACTAATTATAATTTGTATTGGGTTAGGTGGTGGCGAAACCTGGTACCTGGCATGGCCCATGGAACATGTATCTTTTTCCCCCTGGATGGATCTTGTTTCCTTCTCCGCCCTAAGTTATACTGCCGCTGCGCTGGGCACCTTGGCAGGCAGTTGGCTGGCTTGGGGTGGAGGGCTCACCCTTGGTGAAAGTCCCGATACCGAAGTTTGGACCACGGATGCTGGCGTATTGATAGGCTATCGCACGCCTATGCAAAGATAATTACCCTAGACACAAATAAATGTAGTAATAAGGGTCGAACACAAGGAGAATGGGAGTTGCTGTAACACCCCGATATGTCAAAGTACCCTTACCAAGAGCTGCTTCAGCATAACAAGGTGCTACTGTCCCGGTTACCCGAGATATAGTAGATCAAATTGACAATAAAGGCAACACATTACATAGTATAACTTTATAATGATTACAACGGCACAACGACTATACAAAACTACGGTGAGACTCCACCTAAAACTATCGACATGACGTACTCTCCCGGCACATAGCAACCAAAGCAACGACCATCAACTAAACCTATTCACCTAACTGCTATCCATCCCCGAATGGATCACAACAGGTCAAAGACAACAACAACTGGGGTCAGTCAACTGAATATAACAGCAAAGATAATCAATCGCAAGCGGAAGCAAAATTACTCATAGCCAAACCATCACTCCACTCCAAACACCTTTTTCATTTCCACATAACCGACTACACGGCAAGCCGTGTAGCCCTGCCGGATTACCGTCGCAACAATAATCCACACCGCCAGTGGGGGACCGCAACCTTGCCCACTAATTAAATCCCCGGTCAATGAGCGAACCCAAGTCCTTAATGTGCACATCCTCCTTGGTTGAGAATCCCAAGGGGCGACAATGGGGCGTAAGTCACCTCTCACAGTGACCCACTCAGCCGAAACCGTATCACAATCTCAATCTCATCAATATTCAACAACAATATACGAATACAATTAACAATCATTATCAAGCCAGCAAACATGGTCATAAGACCGTCTCAACAGTCATAAACAATCAACTGAGTAGGGAGAAACCCTACCTTTTACGTATCCGCTAGACAACAGCCTCACATCATCGTCACGGTAGTCCTATTCCATCCTACAACGATAACCGTATATCAATTACCCCAAAACTGCAACCACACTCCTTATAAAATTACCAATTGTAATCTTACCTCAGAAAGCTTTCGGTATGGTGTTCGTTATGGTTCATCCCGCCGCCATGACGCTGTTGGCGTCGATGTTCTTAAGTCATGGTTGCCAAGAAGAAAGAGATTGATGGGTAGTAGAGATGGAGTATGGGGAGAGAAGATATTAGGTTTAGGTATGAGGGGAAGGAATAGATGAAATTATGACTCATCGTAACTTCCTCCAAAATAAAACTTCCGGTCTGTCAGACGCAGCTCGGTCGAGCCAGGAGCAGCTCGGCCGAGATGAGCTAGCTCGGTCGAGTAGTAACCTACTTGGCCGAGCTCCTACTGCTCAATTGTGTCTTCATTGAAAGGTGTCTATGTCTCTCTACTCCATCTCCTACTAGGGTTCCCAGAAGTCAATGGTCAGTCAAGGGTCCTAGAAATACCGGGTATTACAGTCTTCCCCCCTTAAAAAAACTTCGACCGCGAAGTTCACCCACTTCCTATCAAGGTCTAAGTTTCGCTATCTCACTCTCGTCGCTTATCGTTACCCGTTCCCGTCTCTTGCATACAATCGCCCCTTTCGTTTAAAACCGCGCGTGCGTCTACCACTAGTATCGTGCTTTCACATCACCATATCTCACACAACTCGTATAATGTACTCAGACGATATGACGATCACCCATGCACACGCTCCATACACTATAACTATATACGAAAATGATAACTATCGGCACGCATGGAATGATTACTTCAGTTGCCTAACACTTGAAAACAATCATACATACCGCAAATTCACAAACTATAATACCTTCTACCAATTACATTCCACCAATTCAATCAGGTGTCTCAACTTGCTACGTTTCAACTTACCATATTTTCCGCGATACTATCTAACCCTCTTAAAAGGAACTTCGTCCCCGAAGTTCGACCTCCCATAACGTAAGACAAAGGAATAATTATAGGATAACAAAACACAACGTATTACGGGACTAGTGACCATAAGAAGCAACTCAACAAGCTCAATCAGGAAAAACAGGGTTTGATTCAGAGCAGCTCGGTCGAGCTAAGGCCGGCTCGGGCAAGCTAAAAATAGCTCGGTCGAGCTCGGTCTGGTTCGGTCGAGCTGTCTCGTGGTAGACTGCAGCCATCCTGCTGGAACTCCAGGGCTCGGTCGAGCTCTTTTTGGCTCGGTCGAGCTACCAGCCACTCGACCGAGCTGGACTAAAGTAGAGAACCTACTCTTGCGATTTTCTTATTGCAAGCTACAAATTAGTTCCTGCAAGTAATTCCAAATCCGCAACAAGAGCAATATGACAAGTTCGGTCATGACATGTCTAAACCAATGAGCAAGTAGCGACCTTAGGGCCTTAATACAAACCGAATAACGTTTAAAAATCCACACAAATCCAAGTAACAACCAACAACACTACTCATAAGTCCGACAAAAGAAATATAAACCGAAAATAGACATCACAAAAGCCAAGGCCATCAAATGCCGGTGTCAGCATCCATATCATCCCCATCTCTAGTGCCCGAGGTACCCGCTCCATGCGATGTCCCAGCTCCATCTCCTCCGCTCCATCCCCCTTGTCCCATCCACCTTCCTTGGTCATCGAGTTGGCTCCCGTAGTTAGCTCCCCAAGGTCCGGCCAAGTAACCCCTCTCATAGCTTGTCGGGCGTCTCCATGTAGCACGATCCACCCCGTAACTCTCAAATACCCCGACATCATTGCCCACTCATCTCCACCATACCGGTTGAGCCAAGTCACGCCCAATACCTTGTACATAGGCCATTTCTTGCATATTCCTCAATACAAGCGTAGAGGATAATCTCTGGCCAACTCGTGCTCTTGCATCCTAGAGTCATGGACCGTGGGGTATGGCGAGTATTGGTACTCGGGCTGCCATTCAGGGTCATGCGAAGCTCTTGCTCCCTCCCTTGATTACATAGTCGGTAGGTCGGCCATCTCCACTTGAACCTCGAGTGGAATAAGGTAGAAGTGATGCAAGGGTTCGGGTCCTCCCGTTTGTCTCGGTACCTCTAAGAGGTGAGTAATTACCGACAAGGGCTCCGGATCGGGTAGCACCATCCACATTCTTCCCTTTACCTTATAGGCCAACCGGCCATCCGGAAGCTCCCTAATCCAAGTGTTAGCCACGTAGTATGTTCGGTCAAGCAAGAGGGTGGTGTCGATAAAAGTCCGAGGGCACTTGTCTCAGGTGGTTCAAAGTCGGTTAGGCGACAAGCTAATTGAGTGACAATAGCTCCACAATCTAAGTGTCGGGTGGGGTTTTGATCCATCATCTCCAAAATCGAACATACGAGTCCCGGGGCGCTATAGTGCCACGTTTCCTCATGACATGGGTTGAGGTAGAACTTGAGGATCATTAACTCGTGATAGTTCACCTTGCTTGCATCATTTCTTGGGTAGAGAAGACAAGTCATAATCCTAAGAAACATGCGAGGTACTATATGTTGGACATCATTAATTTGCATGGCCCCGGACAGTATGCTAGTTCCTCCAGCCAAGTATGGGAAGTAAGCCTTTGCTCCATTAACATTGAGCACATCCATGATAAAATTCTGTCTATGAGCCTCTATGCCCAAGTGTTCCGCGAACTCGTCTAGGGTCAACCTACAATCTTGGTTCATGAGTCGAAAAGTTACCCTCTTTCGTCTCGCATCAAACTTATAGGCACTAAGAAACTCCAAGGTCAAATAGTGGTACGACTTTCGACTAAAGTTGTATAATCCGACCATCCCCAAGTAATCAAACATCCTCCTCATGGTGTCCTCAATGCCTAGGTCACTTAAAATCTGATGGTCTATGCACCTTGTTGGTTTGTAGGTGCGGTTCATCAAGGCTAAGAAAGCTTCCTTTTGCTCATTGCTAACAAATCTTACCATGGGGTATTGGTTCACAATAGGGATTGCGGGCTCCTCCTCCTCATCTCCTTGCTCGTCCTCGTGTTCTTGTTCCCGGGCTTGTGCCCGTTCCAACAAGATTTCGGTCCTCCTCTGAGCCGATGTCGCGACTCTAGTGCGCTTGGAAGAGACTTCGGGTCTAGTTTTTGGTGCCTTGCTGAAAAGATAGAGCATATGCACACAAGAATTTCAATAATTGAAAGCATTAAAACAAGACAAGAGTTCAAAAATAGTAGCTTAAGACGATCTCAAGGCGGATTTTAAGAAAAGTTTAAGACGAAGTTTCGGATAATCTCCCCCGTTTTCCCTTGAGCCTAGAGGTTCGTTCACGAGCAAATTAATACATTCTATCCCTTCAAAGTGTTGGAATTGGGGCAAAATTAAAATTGAAAATTTGGGCATGAACCCTAGAATAATTCCCAATTTTTGGACGAAATTTGTGAGTGGAACAGATTCTTACTAGCAACAACTACATGTTTCAAGGATTAAACTACCAAAACTAGCATCAATCAACAACAATTGCTTTTCAAACCCTAATTTCCGGAATTGGGGAAAACTGGAATTAAATCGACATAAAGAAGATGAAGATTTAATTCTTACCTTGAAATCAATTCAAAATTGCACAAGAGAATAGAATAGAATGAATTAAAGCTTTGGAATCCCTTATACCTTAAGCTATTAGAGTTTTTAGAAAGAGTTTATGTGTTTATAAGAATAGCACAATATGAAGAAATAAGGAAGTTCTTGGATTTTAGAAACACGGGTTAAGCTGTAGCAGCGTCGGCTCGGTCGAGCTGAAACTGGCTCGGTCGAGCTGCCAGTAGCTCGGTCGAATCATCTTTGGCTCGATCAAGTCGGGGTTTTCAGCAGAATTATTGATGTATTCTGTAACTCGCCAGCTCGGTTGAGGCGCTTAGAGCTCGGTCGAGCTATCCGTGGCTTGGTCGAGCTCCCCTCCAGCTCGGTCGAGCTTACCTCTGCAGTAGCATTACGTGCTATATCAGTGATTCGTTATTCCTGCAAGACAGAAGATGTTGTTCAGAGCCTGAGATGCGGTCAGAGCTCGTCCCAAGTTAACCTTAGCTACTATGATAGTATATGCAAGGAAGATATATAACATAGCTACATTATACGATACGATACATCCTACATGTGCCGCTAAACATATATGTATTCCAACCATTCAACTAGATATCTGCGACACTATTATTGTCACGTAAGGGTTTATTACCCTGAGTTCGTAGTTCCTTGCCTATACCATCCCTTACCCATCCAAGTCATTCTCGGAAGGTTCACATACGCATCACCGTATCACCTTACACCTAAAGATTCATCTTAACAGGTTAACAATACAAGACTTGAGCACATAACGATATACACACA
>JAGPOY010005863.1:0-10712 GCA_018983105.1 Silene uniflora
TAATTAACTTTACAGTTTGGGAATCGTCCTATAGGTGTGACCTAAAGGGATCAACTGACCACCACCGTCAAACGACAGTAATGTCAAACTCTAGTTAGCCAATCATTACCGATTAATGTTGGTCAGTCGACTTATATAATTGAATCATCCCTTGCGTATTCCAATTATGAGTTTTAAGTAATTTCGTGATTACACAATAATTACGTGATCGCACTATTGTTGAGGACACATACTCCAACATTTGGGATGTTGGTTAAATAGACGAAAGTAAGGGGAGTCGTGTTTGAGTGTAGGTGTTGGCATTCGGTTGATGAGGTAGGTAGCTATTTGAAGTGCATAGGACCAATATGAGAGAGGCATAGTGGCATGTGCGAGAAGAGCAAGGCCGGTGTCTACAATATGCCGGTGTCGTCGTTCCGCAAAGCCATTGTGCTCCGGTGTATGAGGAGGAGAGGTGAGATGTTGAATTCCAAACTTGGCAAAGTCGGGTTTTAATTTCTCAAACTCTCCACCATTGTCGGAGTAGAAGGTTAAGATGGGGCGAGAGAATTGTTTCTCGACAAGGGATTTAAAAGATAAAAACGTGGAATGGGTGTCGGATTTTTTCTTTAAGGGAAATAGCCAAGTAAATTTGGTGAAGTGATCAACGAAAATGACGTAGTATTTATAATTGTTAATTGAGTGAACTCGAGATGACCAAACATCGCTGAATATAATTTGAAGTGGTGATTCGGATTTAAGAGACGATTGTGCGAATGGTAATTTATGACTTTTATATAAATGACAAGACGAACAATCTTTATTAGCAATAATAGTTTTCGAATCAAAACGAGAAACAATATTCTTTAAAACTGAAAAATGGGGGTGGCCAAAACGGTGGTGTAGGTCTGCCGAGACAAGGGTGGTGGCTTGTGCTTGCGGTGGAGACGACGATGGCCAGTAGTAGACGCCGTCCTTAGCTGGTCCCGTGTAGCGCACTGCTCCTGTTTCATGGTCCTTCACAACAAAAGAAGAAGAGCAGAAGTCAATAGTGACATTATTTTCGTGACAAAATTTTGAGACGGAAATAATATTCTTATGCATTGAAGGAACGTGAAAAACATTAAGGAGGCGAAAAGAGGAAATAGAGGTGGAACCTGTGTTAAGGATTGGAAGTCCGGATCCATCGCCGATCACAATTTCATCGGTACCATCATAGGGTTGGTGAAGAGCTAGGTTGTCGAGGTCCGATGTAACATGGTGAGAGGCACCGCTATCAAGAAGCCACGGGGAGGGTATTTGGGCGGCAAGCACGGTGGGGTTGGCTTGGGCAGTGGTGGTAGGGTTGCGTGTATAGGGAGGGACTTTGATATCAGGGTATAAGGCTTTGAAAATGGGGCAATAAGCAAGGGTATGGCCTTGAGTATGACACCATTGACATTTGCCTTTGAAGGGGTTGCGAGGATTTTGGTTGGTAGCGGCGGATGATTGGGAAAGGGTGGCAGATTGGGCAGCGGAGTGGGGAGGGCGAGTTTGATGGTTATGGTTGCGAGTGTAGGTTGGATGGGCCACGGCAGGGAAGTCAGGGGATGGGGTGGTACGGGGTGCGGTTTGGTTGAGGATTAATTCTCGATTTATCAGTTTCTCGAGAAGGGTAGAGAAAGGGATAGGATCGTCACGAGCATTGACGGCATCGATGACAGGTTGATACGAGTCATTGAGACCCTCAAGCACTTGATCAGTGACGTCCTCGGCAGGAATGATGGTGCCTAAGAGGGCGAGGTCATCAACCGTAGATTTGATACGGTTCATGTAGTCGGAAATGGAGGAGGTACCTTTGGATATGTGTTTTAATTTGTGACGGAGTTGTTTGATGTGACCACGGGAGGGGCGTGCGTAGGAGGCAGCGATGGCATCCCACGCAGCGCGGGTAGTGGTCAGGCGGTTGAGGATAGGAGAGACGGCAGAGGTGAGGGTGCTAGCCACAGCGGAGAATAACAAATTATCTTGCCGATACCAAGAGTCAAACGCAGGGTTGGGGTTTGGTTGTTTATCATCAGCCATCGAGGCAACTGTTGCGGATGGGGGAGGCGTTCCATCAATGTAGGAAGATAGGCCATAACCATCGAAAATGGATTCGAGTTGAATGCACCATTGTCGATAATTAGTACCATCAAACTTGACGACGGAATGCACATTGAGAATGATAAAGGGATTTTTTGGATCATTGGGGTTGGGGATGGTGGCACCCGACATGTTCGATCGAGGTGAGGAAGAGGCGGAAAAAGGGTTAGGTTTTAGAGAGGATGAAACCTTTCTCTTGATACCATATAGGAAATGTAAATGTTTAATTAATTGGATAAATTACAATTAGCAATTATAATGCTATATATAATACAACTTGTGTGTGAAAGGGGAAAACAATCTCTACAATTAGGGAGAGAATAAAGCTAAATATATACACTCAATAATATTGTTAGCAAAAATATAGGAGAATAATTAGTTGCCTAATTATTCTTAATTGTCTTCTCAACACTAAGTTTGAGAATATCTTTATCTTGAGGAGCATGAGGTCATAACTCATAAGCAATTCAAGATGGCAGTGGCAGTGGGTTTCGAGTCAAAAATATTGATGCAATTTGAGTAATCAAGTTTAAGTTTTTGATGAATGAGTTAAAAGTTTCCGATCCCTTAACTGTAAAAGTTAAAAGTTGAGTCCCTTAACTGAAAAAATAAGTAAAGTTTAGGTCCTTGTCTTACCTATAACTCCTTTTGAATTGCTGACTATCAGTGGCGGACGCAGGAATTTAGCACAAGGGGGGCACAATTTTTTTTTTAATACATTGTATATCTTTAAAAAAATATATATACTCGTGTATATATTTTGGATTTTTTTTCCGCTAGAACAAGTATGGTATAAAATAAAAATGGAAAAATAATTGGTTTGACTAATTTTTTAACCTAATTATTGATACTCCCTCCTCCCGTCCTCCGTATTCTACTTTGAATTGAAAATTAAGTTAATGATGATTGATTTGTCTTATTAAAAGATATACTCCGTATTACATATTAATTCTAATACGAAGTAGATACTAAAAATGCAAATGGCTTACTGGTTAAAAAATAGGTTTGTTTAACATGAGATTTATGGTTCGACTCCTCCACCTACCATTTTTAACATACTGATTAACTGGCAAATGAGATGGGCCTACGAAAATAATTTAACAAGATTGTAGGATGCTAGGAATCGATCCTGGAGTCACGCACAGACATTCAACTACCTTTACCAATTGAGCCACTTATGATTACTACTTATATAAGATCCTCATAAGTATATATTTTTAAAATTCCATGGTGGGCACGCGCCCCCGGGCCCCCTAGATCCGCCCCTGCTGACTATAGAAGCTATTTTGCCGGATCCTTGGAACTGTTACCTTTTCTCATTTGCTTTAGCGAGCCTCACATTAATGCCACTGGATTATCAACCTTGGTTATACTATTTTGGTTGTGATTATTAACTGCTTGATTTATTAGCAAAAGCTGCCTGTGGACTGATTTTGATTTTGTTAACCTGGTGAACGGGTCACTGGGTTTGGTTTTGGATTAAGTTGAACCTGTTCGATTTAAATCAGGTTAACCTTAGATTCGGTTTCCAGCTTCGACCAGTTCATTTTAGCTAGCCATTATAATCGGTTTGTGCTATATCAAGTTGGATGCGGTTCAGGCAGGACCCATCTTATATACATTTTGAGATCCTAGGCGAGGCTCCTTTAAAATTCGTTGTTCAATTAATTCATGTAACGTTATCTAATACAATTCACTAAATGCGACAACAGCCTAAAAACGCCCACAACAGTACAAAAACAATCATGATTAAGTTTTATAATAAAAATTGAAGAATTCAAATCAGGTCATTATTAGGTCCAGTTACTTTATTACATTATTTCAATTCAATTCAATTTTCTTAGCATTAATTTTCAACCATTATTTTGGTTTAATTAGTTTGTTATCAAGTTAAATTAATCACCTTCATTTTGATCAATGCTAAGGTTAATAATTTTCGCATCATCAATTAATCGTATTCAAGTAGATTTATGTACAAAGTTTGGGAGTATTACACAGGTAGTGGAAAAGCTCAAATGAATATATGAACAGAAAAGCATCCTATGCAACAAAGACAGTAAGACAAATTTACAAAAACAAAGACAATCTAGTTTGCAAGAATGGGGTTCCTTCCTTCATCTATTTCAATGACGAGGGTACTTTTTCGATCTGACCCACTTGGTCCTTCCGAGTACAGTGTTGGAAGGTAAGCCTTGTATGCTGGAAGGTAACGCGAAACAAAATCCATCACCTGAAAAGTCCACTATAGGTTTTAAACAGAGGAAACTTTGCATATAACAGAAAAAATGAGATGATTTTTCTGGTGTAAAGGAGTAATAAAATCAAATTTGATGTTAATGGGTTTTGAACCTAGTTGTAACTCTTGAACTTAATGAATCTTGTTTCCAAATACTTGCACTTGCGCACACCGACTGACACTGTATTTCTCATTTAGTAATTGAAATAATGACTTGGTATATATACAACCATCTCAGTGTCTCTAACAAGATTCATGAATGAGTAAAAATGTTGAAAACAGAGTGTATATGAATCCCACCTCATCGTCGGTCATTGTTGATTTTCCATCGGCTCTCATGGCCTGTTCTGCCTGTAAATTCAAAAAAACTTGTTTCTAATTCTCTTCATAGACAACAATCTCAAAGAAGTGAAAAACGAGAAGAAAGAGAAACCTGAAGCCTCCACTGATAGACGCAGCTTGGGTCTTTGATCTTGATGACAATCCACGCATTTACAAACTTGTCCCATGCATCATAATAAGCTTGTAGGTTTTTATTTACAGTCTCTAGCTGCATCAATGAGAATCCATACCGACTAGAATCATGAAATGGCTGACAAAGGTGGAAAATGTACAGCATTTGTCATATATCAGAGAGTTAACCTGTGGATCAACAGCTTTGACTGCTTCATCTGGAAGGGGCTTAAAACCGAGCATCCAGCCCTCAAACAATATAGCCTAAACAGGGGATAACACAATTAAGCAATGTTTGCATATTGAATAAGTAGGACAAATCTTATTTAAATAAAAGTATATAATTATAAACAAGTATTGTAGATTTTTCATCTCCAAGGGGGCCAAGAACTCGCAATTATTTGGCCTCAAATATGATTAAGTCAATAAAAATGGATTACTTTATCGGTGTTTCATAAATTGTGACATAGCACAAAGGTCTATGCAGCTCATGACGGTTTTCATAATGATCATCTGAAAACAAGTACTCCCTCTATTTTCTTAAATTAGCCCCATGGGTCCACTGTTTCCCTCACAAAAAGTGGCCAACGGGGCTAATTCACAAAAATGGAGAGAGGACATCTTCTTAACATGAGAGTAGGGCTGAGTATAGTCGATCCTCCTTACTCTGTCATTGACAGAATCACTTGAGACATTGGGGTAATGTTGTATACATAAGATTGTAGAATGTACGTTTTTTTTTTCAATAATGTACATTGCTGGAGTTTCCTTCTCACTTTTTCTTGCCTCTGTATGACATCTTTACCTGTGTACTGTTCTTTATCGTGCTTTCCTTGTTTTAGTCTATCTTCATTTAGTCTAGCTAACGTTAAAGCTTTTAGAACCCCAACTCATTTTGAGACTAAAGATCTGTTTATATTTGTTGAGCAGAAATTCGGATAAAACCCAGTAATTGGAGGAAGTCGAGGAACAAATTGAATAGATGATGCAGAATGACCTACAAAGTTTATTCAAGAATCATAACGATATACAGAATTGGCAGATGGAAAAAATTAGTGGTTAAAAAAATAACTCCAAATAAGGTTTAAATTATGTTTGAATCAGGAGTCTAATTCAAGTATCCAACCGAACTTGTTGCCTTTGTAGTACATTTCTAACTGAAATTTGCAGTCTTTCTTGAGTCTAATTCTTGCATGTGAGTCAAGAAATGACGATCAAAAATCCAAAAGGTTAATTTAAGAGTTTTTTGTCAGATAACACCTAACATTTACACTTTCTTTAAAAATAGTACCTAAAGTTATTTTTTTTGCCCAATAACACCTAACATTTTCTATTTTTTGTCTAATAACACCAAAATGACTTTTCCGTCAAAAAAAAGTTAAGAAACCGTCTTGACTAACGGAGAGAAGGCTGAGTTGACATTGTAACCTAAGTAAGACAGTGAAGTGTGGAACAACAAACAAACGCCTGAATACATAGTACGACCAAATTGTACGAATAATGAACCCGAACGGCTTGATCTTTGTTCAATAATTTTGTTACTTTTTTTCGCATCAGTTCGTTAATGGCTAAAGTAGAGTTATCAAGAAACCGAAACAAAAATAAAGGGTTAAATAAAATTGAGCATTGAGGAATAAAATTGGGTTCAATTGGAAGGAAAATTAGAATATGGGAAAGGGAAGCTGGAATTGGAGGGAAAAACATACAAAATGAGGTTACAATGCTAACTCAGCCTTCTCTCCGTTAGTCAAGACGATTTCTCGACTTTTTTTTGACGGAAAAGTCATTTTGGTGTTATTAGACAAAAAATAGAAAATGTTAGGTGTTATTGGAAAAAAAAAAAATAACTTTAGGTACTATTTTTATAAAAAGTGTAAATATTAGGTGTTATCTGACAAAAAACTCTTAATTTAATATAATGGGAAAAAGCAAAAGAGTAATTAGTTACTTGTATCTCATATTTCGAGATGTATGTTACTATGTTCAATGGATTGGTGATGATATGAGAATCAAGGTATAAGGATAAACAGTAGCATCTTGCTGATGAGAAAGTCAATTGATTCAAACAAAGTAACTTTATTGAGTATTTAAATGAATAGTTTTGAAGCTTTAATAGGTGTAATGCTGCAAAGAAACTTTACTTCCCTGTGACTACTTTCTTGATAGCTTTAGCAGTGGACTCGAACCTATACAGAAACCTTTTTATCAGATGGTGCAAGCCTCTAATTTTTTTGGTAGCAACAGTAGAACCCAAAACCATGGCGCGAAAGTTATGTTTCTATTGATTGTTATTATTTTGTTAACTCTCTCAATTATTCCTAGGGCTCCTCTTTTTCTCTTGCACTGTCTTGATCTAATTTTTTCTAGTTTATTTTAACTCATTTTACGATGGTTGTTTTGATAGGTCACCAAACTAGTTTTCGAAGTTTCTTTCTTAGTTTGAAGAGGCGCACACGCACAAGGCAACGAGGCGCAAAGCACATGCCTTTTGGACACGAGACATCCTATTTTTAGTAACAAATTTGTATTTTCCAAGAAAAAATTGGGCAACAAAACCTTTTTTTTTAGGAATTTTCAAGTTGGCTAACATGTAAAGGAGTAAAAGTTAGGAATAACGCGTACTAGGAGTCTTGTTAAGTGAGCCTCATCTAAAAGGCACACCTAAAATGCACCGAGGTGTTTTGGCTAGTGCTCATTCAAGGCACGCCTTAAGCGCACTCGAGGTGCGCTTTTTTAAACTAAGGTACTTCCTTTATATATGAGAACTACCCACTCAACCCAAAAACTTGAAAAAGCAATTAAAGTCAAAAGCAATCACAGAAAATCTCCAACAAGTACATTGACATGACCTGGCATCTGAGTATCAAGACAGAAAGAGAACTACTTACTGTCAATGGCCCTTCAACTTCTGTCCATGTTGAAGGATCCGCTCTGTCGCCTCTCCCATTATATGCAGACTGCACATAGTTTAATCGACTTCAAACAAGATTTAAGATAGATAAGTGGAGGTAACTTCAAATCATTTTAGTACTTACTTTATCATATCGTGGTATCTTCATCTTCATACCTGAAATATTTCAACTTTCATTGGAGTTAAAATATACTCCCTCCAAGTCTGCCTATAGTTCCCCTTTCTCTATTATATGTGAGGAGTATTATAATGAAAGGGGAACTATAGGCAGACTTGGAGGGAGTATTTTATGGAAGGATCCAAACAATAAAGGAGTAGAGAAGTAGAAGCATGTGATGTCAAAGATGGAATGACTTTTCCTACATAATAGTTAAGAACTTAAGACCTTGCCGTGTTGTGCAGCACAGCGAGGGAGGATGATAAATAACATTCATATGCACTCGAACCGACAAGTGATTGTCTACAAACACTTGCACTTGCGTGCACCGACAGACAAGCGATAACAGAAAAACCTCGCCAACCTAGCCAAAGACCAGCAATGTAGAGTAATACCTTCCTTATTTAGCTTGGTCAAGGCTGTAATTGTTTCAACGGATAGCGAAAGATCATGGCTACCAGCATTTCCCCGGAACTGAAATTAGAGATTTAGCATAATAAGTGCACACACATTCACACTCAGAAAGTTGACTATTCATGGTGATCACTACCTCCAGAAGTCTATTCCCTGGATTTGCTTCTCTTAGTTTAGCCTACATTTCGCATGAAGTTCTATCAGCAGACGACAACAAGATTCAGAATTTCAGACTTCAAAAAGGCATATACCTGTCCTTCAGCCGTCAAATAGAAATCGTCAATGGATATCGTAGCACAATTCCTAGCACAATTTCATGTCATCAGTTTGATAAACTTATCACACTTCCTCCCATCAATCGCTCAGAAGTCAGAAATGATCCATGGTCATTTAAATTAAATTTCTGATCTGCAGCAATTTACCTGCCGCTTTCATAGAACAGAAAATTAAGAGCAAATACAAGTGTTGTCTTCCCGCAACCCTGTGGAGCGCTAAATCCTATCTGCAAAAAAGTCTTACTTCAGACAGCAGGACTAAAAATTTTATAACATGTAGTTCCTTGTAGTAATAAAATAAACAAGACACAACACAGGTCTGGTACAAAAGGTAGGCAACATGAAACAGATGATGACAGAGTCCTTATATACACAACAGCAACAAAAGGAAATGTGTATAATATTACCATCAAAGGAGGAAGATCCTCTCCATCCTTGAACGTTGATGCATGTTGAGAGATTTGATTTTCACACCATAAGAAGACAGGTATATAGTAATGGAAGATTCTGACTTTCTGTGCATCATTTAGTTTAAATTCGTTGAGCTGAAATAGTCTACAAAGTTGTGATCCACAAGTTAACCATCTATCTATTGACTCGCCAATATTTTCCCGGGTCAAGCCTACTTTATTTAAAAGTGGACCTGAACATATAAATTCATAAAGGTCCTGTACAGAGGCAACAGCCACCGAAGTTGGTGGAACAGCCGAGTAAATATAGCTTTGTCTTCTTGCATTTCTGTACATGTTTATATGGCTGGTATAGCTGATCTCCTCTATCCATGAACAGCGGCATCCTGCAGACATTATTACCGAACAAAAAGTTAAGAGTATGAAAATCAATATACAAACAAGCCATTTTCCATAACAGAAGCCACAAGTCTTCCCCAATCTCCCTCTCCCCGTCCATGAAAACTACACCCCTGCTGGCGTCCTTGTACTTCACTAAAATCCAGTGTCCTACCAAGGAGTATGGATCCTCTCTATGTCTTCTAATAAACCAATTTTCAATCATTATTCCTTCTCCACCTCAAACAATTGACCATTAAATCATCCTCGAACAAAATCTAGATCATTCAGAGGAAATGGATGGACATAAAGAGGGGAATAAATGGAAAGGATTCAAATTGCCTACCAAGTACCATCATTTACTTTTTCTTGGTTTTTTAGGAAAAGGCCATGGTTTGGATGAGGAAGACTTACTTTCAAACTAGAGCCTCATACTCCCTTAGTCCCTTGTAACACAAAATAATCTACTCTCCTCGACCAGATACCCCTTTTTATATCTCTCCATGTTGGAAATGAATTATTGCCAACAACGGATCCAACATTGTCTTATGAATTATTCAGCTTTGTATTATAACTATACCAAGCAGAAGTGTTTCTTGGTAATTTGGTATACCATAGTCCATAGTAGCTTGCTAATTATTGAATAACTAAATCTTTGAAAGTTCTCCCCACCAATCCTTTAAAGGAAAAAAAGCAGAATATGTAACAGAAACACATACACATACTCAACAAAATCCTAATAGCGACATTTTAGTGTCTTGTTAATTCCCAAAACTAAATCTTTTTTTCCTTAAAACGAACAATTTAGTATACTTGGATTCTTCAATTCCCGTCCCTCAAATTCTTAATGAGATAACTCGACCAAATCGTCACTTTCTCACCTCTCTGCATTTGATATTTTCACCTCAGCTCGATATTTACAGTTGCTCACATTAAGCGAAGTACAACCTCTAGATAGCAAAAACCTAAATAACAACTACTCCGTAAATAGTAAGAAATTGATGGCCGTTTCCGAACCAATAATGGAAGAAGTAACTTAGAATGATAGTTGGAAGTTTTGTTTGATACTATCACATTTATCTAATCCATCTCTGAGAAATGCTACATGCAACTAGTTGTTGCAACCTCTAGGTTGAATTATTTCGAACCGGATTCCGAATAATGGGGATTAAAGGGATCAATTAGGACAATCGAATTGAAAAATAATCAAATAATCAGCAATTAACTAAATATTTAGCACATTACAGTCAAATAATCAGCAATTAACTAAATATTTAGCTAAATTACTGAAAATGAACGAAAACACAAGAAAAATGAGAAATTCAACAGTAAAACAAACAGCATTACTCAATCAATCAATTTTTTTTTTAAAAAA
>JAGPOY010005864.1:0-10711 GCA_018983105.1 Silene uniflora
GCATAAATGTGACTGTATTTTCATACCTTCACATCTCCCAAACGTGTCCTATAGGTGTGACTTATAGGGACCAGTTGATCACCGCCATCCGTATGACAGTAACGTCAAACTTATCTAGCAAGCCAACCGTTACTGATAAACGTGGATCAACTGATAATAATACAAAAGTATGCCCTTGTGATCCTTTAAGAGATTTAATAAGTCAGTGCACTAACTGTAGAGGACACCAGCCCCAACACTTAGGATAAGGACGACCCTATACCCAATCGAAAGGGCTAATTTCATCGACATCCTACACGAGTTCAAAGACGTCTTCGCTTGGTATTACAAATATATTCCCGGAATCGACAGGGACATCGCAGAGCACCGCATCCCAATCAAGCCAGGTTTCAAACTCGTAAAGCAGAAACTACGTTGATTGAGGACAGAGTGGGCTCTCAGATAAAAGAAGAAATTGACAAACAATTCAAAGTCGGGTTCATCAAAGTTTCCGAGTACTCAAACTGGGTGGCTAATATAGTCCCTGTACCCAAAAAGGATGGGCGGATCCGGGTTTGTGTTGATTTCAGAGACTTGAACAAAGCAAGTCCCATGGATGACTTGCCTCTACCACACATCGACAGATTGATAGATAACACAGCAAACCACGCACTGTTATCCTTCATGGACGGGTATGCAGGGTATAACGACCAGATCAAGATGGCCGAAGAGGATATGCACAAGACAGCCTTCGTCACGAAGTGGGGCACATACTGCTATACTGTTATGCCATTCGGACTAATTAATGCTGAGGCTACGTATCAACGGATTACGACCACCTTGCTACATGACATGATGCATAAGGAGGTTAAAGTGTACGTAGACTATATGATTGTCAAGTTCATAGACAGACAAGGACACATTGCTAACCTTTTAAAGTTCTTTCTCAGATTGCGCAAATACAACATGAGACTAAATCCTCATAAATGTGCATTCGGAGTAACGTCGGGTAAACTTCTGGGATATGTTGTCAGCCAGAGAGGGATAGAAATTGATCCATCCAAGATCAAAGCCTTGATCGAAATGCCACAACCCTGTACAAAAAAGGAGGTTAGAGGATTCCTAGGCAAAGTACAATACATAAGTCGGTTCATATCAAAACTCACAATGATCTGTGAACCTATCTTCAAGAAGCTAAGCAAACGGACCATACCATATAGGACGATGATTGCCAAAAGGCATTCGATAGGATAAAGAAGATAGCAAAGCACGAGTTATGATGCCTCCCCAACAAGATCAACCTCTTGGTTTGTATCTCACAGTCACCGAAACGGCAATGGGGGCTATGCATGCACAGACTGTCGGAAAGGAAGAGAGAGCTATCTACTACCTTAGTAAGGAGTTCTTAGATTACGAGAGTAAGTACACACCTCTCGAGAAGACATGCCTCGCTCTTGTGTGGGCAACCAAGAAGCTACGACATTACATGCTCAGCTACTCGGTCAAAGTCTATTCTAAAATGGATCCTGTCTAATACCTTTTCGAGAAACGTGTTCTCAATGGACGACTGGCACGATGAACATTGATGCTTTCAGAGTTTGATCTCAAGTACGTACCTTTGAAAGTCATAAAGGGGCGCGCCATGGCCGAATTTTTCACAGACAATCCCGTTAACGATACATAAGTGATAGATATGTGGTCATTTCCAGACGAGGATATCTTGCAGACACAAAGCGAATCATGGGATCTCTACTTCGACGGGGCTTCCAACCTCAGAGGATATGGAATAGTAGTGTTGCTCATTTCTCCTAAAGGCGAGCATACACCCCTTTCTGTGAAACTCGACTTCAAGGTAACAAACAATGCAGCAGAATATGAAGCTTGCCTCATCGGATTATAGGCAGCAGTCAATTTGGGTATTAAGAACCTTCAAGTCCACGGCGACTCTTTCTTAATCATCAATCAAATCACAGGCTCTTGGAAAATCAGAAGTGAAAGTCTGGCACCCTACCAGGCCAGGATAAATCAAATCGCTCAATTCTTCGATCAGGTTACGTACCTACATCTACCTCGAGAAGAAAATCGGTTTGCAGACGCTCTTGGAAAACTCACATCCTTGATCAATATGCCTGACAACATGGATGAAATGCCTTTATGCATCGAACGGCGATCAGAACCAGCCTATGTACACTTCCTTACAAACGAAGAGGAAAATTCGGGAGAACCTTGGTTCCAAGCCATCTTAAACTTCAAGCTCAATGGTACATACCCACCGGACATGAATAAGATGGGGCAAAGTGCTATACGCTTACTTGCCTCTCAATACGTCCTAACACAAGGAGAGCTATACAAAAGAACACCACTTGGTGTCATCCTGCGATGCCTTGATCATTCACAGGCACAGAAAGTGATGGAAGAAGTTCACGATGGAGAATGTGGTCTTCACATGAGTGGGCCAATGATGGCAAAGAAAATTACACGTCTTGGATAATATTGGACAACGATGGAATCCGATTGCATCAAGTATGCAGACATTGCCATAACTGCCAAATCTTCGGAAATGTGCAGCATGTTCCACCATCACTGCTATACACAATGACATCTCCTTGGCCATTTTCTGCTTAGGGAATTGACATCATCGGGAAAATCACCCCAGCCGAGACAGGAGGTCATTGATACATTCTGGTAGCCATCGACTATTTCATTAAATGGGTCGAAGCCGCATCATACCCAGGACTGACAGCCAAGCATGTGGCAAAGATCATACAAACCAATACCATTTACAGATATGGTTGCCCACATGAGATAATAAGTGACAATGGGTCACATTTTCAGGCCGAAGCAGAACAATTGCTAACAAAGTATAAAATCAAGCATCATCATTCTTCTCCATACAGACCACGGACTAATGGTGCAGTCGAAGCAGCAAACAAAAACGTCGTCATGATCCTCAAGAAAATGATCGATAATTATCGCGACTGGCCAAGCAAAATACCTTTCGCATTATGGGGGTATCGCACATCAGTTAGGACGCCCACTGGGGTCACTCCTTTCTATTTGACATACGGCATGGAAGTTGTACAACCAGTATTGCTAGAGATCCCATCTCTATGCATCCTACTTGAAAGTCAAATCCCAGAAGCTGAATGGAATCGGGATAGGTACGAAGAACTCGCCCTCTTGGACAAACGTCGGCTACGCGCATTACATAATGTGCAAACATATCAAGCACGGATCAAGCGAGCCTTCATCAAACGGGTTAAGCACAGAAATATCAAAGAAAGCGACCTAGTGCTCAAGTCAGTCAGAGCTCTATTATCTGTCGATCGAAGGGGGAAGTTTAAACCTAATTGGGCAGGACCTTTTTTAGTTAAATCCATACTTTTAGGGGGTGCGGTTAGAATTACAGACCTAGACGGGAATGAATTTTCGAACCCTACCAATCTCTACCAACTAAAGAGGTACTACCCTTGGACTGGGATAAAACGCGCCTCGCGTAACACACGTGCCGCTCATGCGACACGAAATAAAAAATGCCCCTGGGCTCCTACACTCACGACATCTCGCTCTTGCGTTTTGACATTTTAACATCCTCATATCATCAAATAAATTAAGTTGCATTTTTTTAGGAGTAAGTAAAAGCACATGCTTATTTTCTAAAAAGTTCACTACAAGCTCTTGCTTCGAACATTTATTCTTTTACATTTTATTTCGAACTACGCGCAGGGTTTGATTTATTTTTTCTAATGAATACGTAGGCAGTCCTTTACGGGACACAACTTGCTCTTTTTAAATGGAAATAGAAAGACATTTGCATTGCATTTGAAATTCGACAAGAATAAATAAAGAAATATAAAGAAAGTTTCTTAACTATATGATTTATTAATTATTCCTTCTAAATAATAATAATACGTCAAATACATATAAAATAAAATGTTGAAAATTAAAATGCTATGCTAGGATTCTAAAAACCCCGCCATTTATTACAAATAATAATAGTACTATGACATAATATAAAGACTAAGGCTACTCTTTCATTTTCCCTTTGCCTTTGTCATTCTTGTCACATTTCTTGTCCGGCCTCGAGCAGGACGCTCTTGCATTATTTCTGACCTAATCACCAACGGTCTTTCTCGAGGTTTAGCCTTTCCATTTCGATCCACCACCATTTTCTCGGCAGGAGCATTCCTTGGTTTCTTCTTGGGACGGACGACCCGATATCCGACCTCTTCTTCCTCCTCAGTCAAGTACTTCTGGTTCTCCTTCGCCACCTCACGAAACGTATAGTCCACGGGCTCATGCTTCCTTAGCTCTTCACGCTCTTCGGAGGTACCAGCCTTTGTCCACTGCAAGTACGAGTCGGACACCCACAACGAGCCAACCGGAATGGGAATGAACCACATGTTCCTTTGGGCCCAACGAATCACCCATTCTCTGCAAGACTCTGAAGTATGTGCCAAAGCAGTTTGCGAAACGGTATCAAGCTTCGGGATCTTCTGCTTCAGGCCCACTTGCCTCATCAACCTCTCCGGGAAAGTGTAGACCATAAACTCCAAGCTAGGAACGCAAATCGATCGCGTCGGATCTAAGGATGACACTCCAGTAGCGGCTCTAATACGCCACCATGGCACGATCCATCTAATCAAGGGACCGCCTTCACTCTTCAACTTATTCTCCCAATAGTTGCACACAAGAGTGAAGTCCGCCATGTATAGCCTCGTTCTCATCACAATTGATCAGGCACGATATCCAATCACATCCACTGGGGGCTCGATCAACCGCAATCTCTCCATGAGCCATATCTGCCTAAACAAAGGGAGACGGGAGTCAATAAAAAAACGCACGGCCGAGCAAAAAAAAAACAAAAAGAAAAAGAAAAAAAAAGACAAAAAAAAGAGACGACCGAATAAAAAAGAGAGAGAAAGAAAACGCATAAGGTTCTTACCTGTAAAATAATGGGACTCCCAAGGAAAGGATACTCACGGTTCGCCTTCCTATTGTCCAATCCAAGGACAATCTCTCCCAAGATTAAGCATGTTGGGCTCCTGCGCAGCTCCATTTGCTCCATTATGCCTAAAAATCGAGGGTCACCCCTCATTTCTTTGTCTACATGGCCGCGCAAAATATAACAGTGAAGGAGGCAAAATCCATAGACCCTGCGCCTCGCCACATAAGAAATAGTAGGATCCTCCCTATTTATAAACTGGTCAACAAACTCAAACACTCGCACGCCTTTCGAGGTGACAAGATGGTCGACTTCAGCTTTAGTCAAACCTAGCAAGTCTCTAAATTTATTCTTATAACCTTGAGAGCTAGGTGGTATAATTGGCACACTTTCCATGTCTCATCCTCCAATTGCTGCAATTTCTTCAGGAAAAGGACAGATTTCGCCTCCAGGAAAGGCAAATACATGAAAATTCGGGTCCCAATATCTAAGACAAGCATCAAGAAAGGGCGTGATTACCTTCACCAATTTCAAGCTTATAATGGATCCTAAATTAAAAGCACCCATGTCATGGTTCTCCACATTCGTGAATTCATTCGTCCACTCCTTGATACGATTTTCAAATGCATCCATGTTTTCGGGTCAATTTTGAGAAATATATGAGAAGTTATATTGGGACTTAATTTGGTAAATTCGACAAAGTATCAAATTTTTATTTCCTAACCTGCTACGGGTTCGCTTTTCCAGGCAAAATCGTCATTTTCGCCATAATTGCACACTTACTCATTTCATTTCTTTTTTTTTTTCATTTTGGGGAATCATTTCACTCCCATTTTTTTCAAATATTTATTAAATACTTACATTTTCTTTTTATTTTCTTTTTTTAGGGGGTACCCCTCCTTGTCGTCTGTCACCATTTGCGGTTTACATTTTGGACATTTTTTTTGTTTTTACGCTAATTTAGACCATAGCTAATCATGTAATACTTGTAATTATATGTGAATATCGGCAGTGTGACGGCACGACCGTCACGTGCCAAACCTGTTTTTTTTTTTTGAACTAGCCTGCAGGTACAAACACACCCAACATCAAAGGCACACAAACCATCATATATACAAAATGCAAATGTACACAGGCTCTCGCCCAAAGTGACGTCCAAACAACCAAAGAAATGTACAAAAATACAAGATACAAGCCAACTAGTCCTAGCGACCCCTCAGTTCGGCCACTGTCGCCTCCAAAGCGGCGATCTCAGCGTCTCTGGCCTCGAGCTCCCTCAACAAGCGGGTCATCTCCTCCCGGGACTCCATGAGCTCGCGCTCCAAGTCTCGCTCTCGCTCCAAGTCTCGCTCTCGTTGCATAAAAGTTGAGATGATGCTCCATTTCGCCAAAACGCAAGCGAATAATCAATGAACGGGTATAAAAGGTTCATACCTGACGCCCGGAGTCGCCTGTAAGAGCCTCGATTGCCATGGCTCGCAGCCGGTTGGCCGTCCTCCACAGCTCTGCATGCCTAGATGGCGCCACCTACATTTCTAACACAAAATAAAGGTTCAGACAAATGTATTCTTATGCAACAAAAATGGATAAAGACAGGCAAAGCTGAGGGCTTACCCTCCGTACTACATGCTGCCACTCGTCCAAGCCAACGTCGGTCACCTCCTCGCTGAAGGAACGGATCTCCGAGATCACCGTCCTACCCGACGAGTCGATGTACTCTAACGTCTCTGGGAACACCGTCTGAAATAGACAAAGGCTTATCATACTCCTCGCCGTCTTGTACGACAAGTGGCTCTCCGCTGCCCAAATGAGATGCCTACCATCCCATTTCTCGACCCACTCAGGTGCCCCTACCAGCTGCCGGCTACCTCCTCCTACATTGGCCCTCCGCGGGACCTCCTCCTCCAAGTCCTCCTCCATCTCCTGAGTCGCTCCCGTGAACGCTACGAGAGCCGAAAAAGGGTCAAAGTCAACCTCCATGGGGTCCCTCCCCGACGCAGACGGAATGTCACCTGCAAATATCAAAGCAAATCAAACTTAGCAACGACAAGTCCAATCTCAAGCATTTTCAAGCATACAAAAGACGGTTTTCGGGCCATCTTTGGCCGAATTCTTTTCCCAGATGACTACAAATGTAGTGGTACGGGTCAAGTCCAGTCCAATTCCAAGCCTAATTACGG
This sequence comes from Silene uniflora, assembly GCA_018983105.1. Classification (NCBI taxonomy): domain Eukaryota; kingdom Viridiplantae; phylum Streptophyta; class Magnoliopsida; order Caryophyllales; family Caryophyllaceae; genus Silene; species Silene uniflora. The sequence continues at coordinate 7,105 of JAGPOY010005864.1, forward strand.
GTTTGGGTCGAAATTTCAGCAGCATTTCGCTACAATAGCAAATATGCCCCAGAAAAGTGTCCGGGAAGAACTGTCACAAATCAAAAATCTAACATGATAGCAAGGTTACCCATTACAGAAGGGTTCCAAAACATAAAGTTTTATCAAAAGGGCTAGCCTAAGGGCATTTTCGAGCAAGTTTACGGTTTAGCTGAAACCGTCTCATTTTGTGCTCAAATCTTCAATACTCAACGAAAATACGAAAAGAATACATGGTTATGTTCCTAACATGATCAATTATCCATTTCTACTATCGATTTCATGGGACAAACTTGTTTAGAGCGAAAGCCCCAACTTTTTCGATCGATTTGGGGGTAAACCCTGATTTTTCGGCTCAAAAATCAATCACAAATGCAAAATAAACCAAGTCAATATACATACCTCGAGTAGTCATGATTAATGGCGAGATTTGATCAAGTTTTGACGAGCTTTGGTTGAGTTTTTATCGGGTTTTATATGAGATGTCGAAGAGTTGTGTTTTTTGTGTAAATGAAATAAGAACTCAGCTGATTCGAGTTTTACCCAGATAGGGGTGAACTCGGGAAAGGACGCAGCACTTGTTGCGCCTCTTCCAAGGGCCACAGCTCGTGCTGCACCTCTTCTCCAATGCGTTTCCAGCAAAGTTCGTTGGAAGTTCATTATGAGTTCGTTACTCATGGGCCCGGGCTCCTTGCGGCTCTTCCCCGACACCAAATTTCCACTTATAAATTCTTGCGGTATTTTTGGGCGTTCTCTTCGTCCGAATCGGCATTCTTTCTATCAATAAACTGTCAAAACGAAAAACTACGACATTTTACTCTCCAGCGAGAGTTGGTGATCACTAAACACAGTTCACAGGTTTCTCCTATCAATTTTGTCAGGATTCTACCCTAACGGTGCTAACGACGCGCCACGGACGATCCCATCTGTTTCTCCTCAGCAAAGCTAAGGACGCGTTGCTGTCGATTTATCACACCTTCAGAAATTCAGGCTATCGGTCAGATACCCGTTTCAGATAATCCTTTCAAGAGATACTCCTCAAACACCTTTTCAGGTCTTCAGATCAAAGAGTTTTGCCGAAGCGCTTTCATTCTCGTTTCACTCAGAGGTTTCTCAGGTATGATTCTTCTTATGGCTGGCGAGCTTCCTCACGTAGTCTAATGGACTTTAAACGACCCTCCCCGATAGTCGATAGACTCTAAAATGTTCCCGACGACAGGTCCTTGGCTCAGACTCCTTGAGCCGCTTCGCGTCGCCAGATTGTAATTTTCGATTGACCTGATGGCTATACTTTGACTTTCGCCTTGTCCAAGCCTCAGTAAAAGTGGGAGCTCTGTAGTTACCCCGTTTCTACACCTTCCGCCAACCACCCAGTGATGATTGGACTGCATGTTTGATTACGCGGAACAATTTACGACAATCCATAAGTTCATCGATAAAGTGATAGCTCAAACACTTAAGTCAACCCCTTGGTCGTCATCTGCGCACCGATACGGTCGTTTTGACAGTAATTAGAATTCATTTGGAGTATGGGTAAAAAACCGCATCATTTTCTAAAAACCGTTTAAAATGCCAAGTCGAAATATTTCGGAATGTTCTAGAATACTCTAGATATTTATTCCTAATTAAAAACCATATCTTTGAGTAATATTTACCGAAATATTGTGTTTGACGGAATAAGGAAGTGTAAATCTACCCTAATTCCTAAATCAAATGCGGAAATCTTTTTTGCGGACGAGGAAACCACTGGAGAAAGGACGCAGCATCTGCTGCGCCTCTTTTCGAAGGATCGCAGTAGCCATCAGGTTTTCATCCTAAATCCCGAATAATCCATATTTGCGGGTTTTCGCCGTTTTAAATCAATCTCAGTTTTAGAGGCTCGATTTGTCAATATTGAGGCTCTAGAATTTGTATTTGATACATATTTAAGGTTTTCATCCGTTTATTTTTTCTCGTTTCATCCAAGCTTCGACCTTTGTAAACCCGACATCGTATGTAATCGTAAACCGCAATAATTAATCATGTTTCATCGTTTTAATTCGCTTTATGACGATCTTAGATACATGTATAACCTGTAAATTACTTTCACTTGAGATGTATGTCGATAATCAATCCCTAAATCAACCGACGAACATTAACAAACCGCGATTCTGACTTCACAGCCAAAACCCAACTCAAGAACAGACGCATGAGTTTCTGTGCCTCTTCCAGAGGACGCAGCAGATGTTGCGCCTGTTCTGAGATGGTTTCTGCCTCTGAACTTGTCTCGCTTTGACATAGGTTCCTAATTACGTCTTTAATCGACTAATATTCTCTTTGTCACCTCTAATTAGACCTATTTTCATATTTTATTTTCTTAATTCTTTTTCTCTTCTAAAACCCGTCTCAAAATGTACTTTTCACATGGATTGTTAAAGAGATGTAATTAATGTAATTTTAATTATTGTATTTCAATTATTGTAATTCTTAGTATTTATTATTTGTTTGTATGCTATCCCATGTAAATGAATCTAAATTCTAACTTCGACCCAATTGAGCGCTAAATGAAATTGTTCACCGACATAGTCTAATTCACATGCTAGGACCAAAACAATGGATGTTGCATAGCATGTATACAATCGATAGCATATCAAATACGAACGATTTCCCTAATCATTATTATAGGCCGCTATCGAGGCGGGCGGGATTAGGTGTTCGATTAAAAGAACTTCCTAATACGTACCCTCACCCCTTACTCCAGTTATCTCTGGACATCCGTGTCCATTGGCATCTTGAGAGTCATTCTAGACATAGAATGCTAAGGGTAACGAGTTCTTAGTGTTCATGTCATTACTTTGTGTCTTGACATGGCATATAGTATTCAAACGGTTCCAATTTCCCATAAAAATCGGTGGCGACTCCACAATGCAGGCTTATTCAACCTTTCACCGGTTTCAATGCCTCACAAATCGGCAACGGTCCATGACGTGCTTTGGCAAACCAAAGTTCCATGGATGCAGTGCCGCCGCCTTAAAGCTTTCCAACACGCGGGTGGCATGGTCCACATATAGAAGAATTAAACCTTGCGTTAGAATACTTACCGAGTAGATGTAGATCATACGAGATGTAAATCTAACCTTAGTCTCGATGCAATGAGGGTAAAAGAGAGGGAGAGAGTAACGTCGCTTCATGTTTTCGAAGTGTGTTTAGGAAAAATGATTAAAAACTTATTAGAGTTAATCTCCTTCTCTTTTATACTAATTACTCAAAACCGACAATAATAACCCCCCAGAGCGCTGGCTCGACCGAGCTACACCCAGCTCGACCGAGCTAGCCAACTCCGGTGAGTCAACTGTGACTCGGTCGAGCTACTACTCGACAGAACCTTCTGTAAAAATATCGGAATACATCACCAAACCTGTCAGTAGCTCAGTCGAGCTACACCCAGCTCGGCCGAGCTACTGACAGTCAGAATTGCGTAGTATTACATCTTTGTTCGCCCTTGATTCTCGCTCCTACATTCGTCCTTTCGTCCACTCCTACAACAAATCTACCTTCTCATCCACCTTATATCAACCACTATCTTCTCCCCTTTACCGGTATCACCGTT
>JAGPOY010005865.1:0-10711 GCA_018983105.1 Silene uniflora
CAAATCGCACAATGTCCTCGAAAATAGCGGCAGCGGCCGCACCGTAGGAGAATGGAGCCATAACTACAGACGACATGCAACAGCAAAAGCCGGATTAAATAGGCTCAAAAGTCGAAACAGAGGCTCCCTATTCTAAATCAACATACGAATGGAATGGGGGATCAAATCAAAGCAGTAAAACATTCAAAATAATACCTGAGTAGACTACCCACAATAAAAACAAAATCAATCAAACAATAAGCACAAAAATCCGAGGTGATCGGATTATAAACCTAGATTTTCCGATCAAAAAGCTTTAAAATAGCAGGATAAAGCACGAAAATCGAAGGTGATTTGATTGATCTTGATAATATTCAAAACGGGTAAACAATTTGTGGTTTTTTATTGGGGGAACAGGGGATTTGACAGGGATTTTCTTTATGGGGAACAGGAATAGAAGGAAGAAGAAGATAAAAGAACAAGTGGAAAATGATAGGGCCAAGGGAGGAAACTCCCTTTTATAACCGCGGAAAGTCTCTCGACGAGATGAAATTCCTCTCGATCGAGGACATGTGGCATAGATCCTCTCGATCGAGTAAACATTACCTCTCGATCGAGAGGTGGCTGTCCCTTGAACTTCCTTGCACTCGATCGAGAACTGAGTCTCTCGATCGAGGTCTTCCTTTTCACCATATTCCTCGATCGAGAATTGTACCATTCGATCGAGGTATTCCCATATCAGCACGCATTTCCATGTATAATTCTTTTGAACGCGGCTTTTCATTCCTGCAAAATCAACATTAAAAATATCCCAAATACCACAATACCGACTAATTGTTCAAAAATTGTTAGCTACGCTAAAAAGCAGTAGTCTATAGTCTAAAAACATAAACAAAATAAAACGAGTATTAAAGCAGTACGAAATCTAAAAATTTATTTGCTATTACAAATTGCACGGGGTTGCAAACCCGGCTACTGGTGAAATAAGTTTATTAGGCCATTACTAGGCCTCTGACTTGCGGAATTGGCTTCCGCACTTGTAATCTCAGTTCGTCCACGCCAAACGTATGGCACATCGTCCTTCAATTCCAAGCCCTCTGGAGCAAACCGTGCTGCCTTGTCCTTTCTAACCTTCCTAGCTGCAGCATTGGAGCTTGGCTTGCCACGTTCTAGTGACAAAGCTCCCCATCCAGGTCCTGCGCAATGAACAACAATAACACGTTCCTCCTTTTCGCTCTCAAACTGAGGCGGATGCGTTAGTGTAGCAACAGGCACATCGACATTAGGAATGACAGGTAACTCAATCAAAGGGGGCGTCTCTAAACCAACAACAGGAATAGCATTACATTCAAAAATACGCATCGACCCCTTATGAGTAGCAGGTTTGGCAAATATAAGCTCCTCTCCACCAACATTAAACGTTAAAGTACGTAACCCGACATCAATTATCGCTTGCGAGGTATGCAAGAATGGCCGTCCCAAAATAATGGGAGTGTATGTGTCCTCGGGTATATCTAACACGACGAAATCTACGGGAATAAAGAACCTTCCTATTTGCACAGGAATGTCCTCCAAGACACCTAAGGGTCGTGTGAGGGTACGATCCGCCATTTGGACCGTCATGTTGGTGCAGTGGTACTTTGTAAATCCTAACCGTTTTGTCAAAGACAAAGGCATTACACTGACACTAACTCCTAGGTCACATAACGCATTATCAATAAATTGAAGACCAATATGACACGGTATGGAAAAACTTCCAGGGTCAGATAGCTTAAGTGAGGTTCGGTTTAGGAGGTGTGCAGAGCACTCGTCCGTCAAGGCAATGGTCTCGACCTCATCAACATTACGCTTACGCATCAAAATTTCTTTCATAAATTTTAGATAGGAGGGTACCTTTCTAACAAGCTCAATAAACGGAATGGAAACATTCAAACCTTGCACCATTTGTCCAAACCGTGCAAACTCTGGTTCCGTTGTCTTAGCTTTCTTCAAACGTCCCGGAAATGGAACGTGCTCATTAGATACTCCCTTGTGCGTATCACAGATAAAGGTATTATTCAGCATTCTCTTGTTCATAGGCCTCGATCGACCACGTTCCTCGTCAGAACCCTTCGATCGATCAGCATCACTCGATCGAACATCAATGTCATTCGATCGAGAATCTTCATCAGCATCATCTCTTGATCGAACAATGGTGTCATTCGATCGAGAATCAGCATCTTCTCTCGATCGAACAACGGCTTCAGCAGCAACCCTCGATCGAGCAACAACATGTTCTCGATCGATCTCTCTCTCTTCAGAATTCTTTGATCGAGAAGCAACTTCCTCTCGATCGAGCAAAATATAAGCGGCAACAGTAGAAATCTTGGCATTCGTGTTAGAGGCACCAGAATCAGCATCACTCCAACCAGAATATGATGTCCCACTTCTCAGTGTGATCATATTTAACGTCTCTCTTCGTTGTTCATTTTGGGATGGCAACTGTTCGGGTTGCCTCGCAGATTGATTCGCAGCAAGTTGGGCAATTTGGGACTCAAGCATCTTGATAGTAGCATTGTTGGCTTGGTCCGCTTTGTTCATTTGAGTAGCTATAGCCTGTATCATAGACTTAAGCTCTCCCATCTCCGAAATTCCTCCAGATGAAGAATTTCCTTACTGTGGTGTAGCAAACTGAGGCGGCTTCTGATAATTCTGCTTATGCGGTGGCACATAAGCTTGTTGCTGCGGTGTGGGAGTCGGATTTAGAACATTCTGACTCGACCACCTCAAATTAGGGTGCACATACCCTTGTTGGTAGCCTCCTCCTTGACGGTATTGCTGGAAAGAGTAGACTTGCTCTTTCTCTGCAAAACAATCTATAGAAACGTGGCCTGGTTCGCCACACCTCTCACAAACTATAATTTCTTCCCTTTGCAGCATGTGAACCGTTTGTCGGTTCCCGGAAGAATTATTCTCCATTCTATCCATTCGAGCAATCAGCTTCTCGAATTTGTCCTCGAGCCCTTCAGTTTCAATGTTAGCCACGGTTCGTGTACCACTCCGTGGATTACCATACTCAGCCGTGTGGTTAGCCATCTCCTCAATTAGTTTCCAGCCTTTATCGTCATCAATCTCGCGCTGGAAACGACCATTGGCTGCAGAGTCCAATATAGCTCGGTGGTCATCAAACAACCCATTGTAAAATTGGTTGCATATAAACCACGGTTCAAAACCGTGGTGAGGTACAACTCTCACATAGCCCTTAAACCGGCTCCACGCTTCGAACAAATTCTCCGAACCGCCTTGCTTGAAATTCGTAATTTTGACCCTCAAAGCGTTAGTCCTTTGCGGAGGAAAGAATTTTTTATAAAACGCCAAAGCTAGGGTAGTCCAATCAGTAATCCCAGCTGCAACCTTATCCAAGTCTCCCAACCATTCTCGAGCATTGTCGGTCAACAAAAAAGGAAACAAGACTTCCTTAATCTTGTCTTGGGTGAGTCCCTTGGTCGCAGGGATGGAGGAATAATAGTCAGCAAATCTCTCCATGTGCTTTCGTGGATCTTCACCCGGAACGCCACGGTATTGATTCCTCTCGACCATATTAATGTAGGATGGTCGGATATCGAATGTGCTCCCATCCTCGCCAGTGGCCAAGTTGAACCCTTTTGGAATAAATTCCGCCGTAGGCTCCGAGTGACTTGCAATATTAGGCATCTTGACTAGAATATTAGCTTCAATTGTAATAGGAACTTCCTCGGTAGTAATAATACTCTCGCTGTCAGAAGTACTCAAGCCTTCCTCCTGACGAATCTTTCCCAACTCTCTTCTTCTGGGTAAGAAGGTACGTTCAGGTTCCGGATCGGCCTCAACCAATTCTCCCTTACTAGACCTGCGCATACACAGCTACAAGAAAATCAGTAAGAACGGTCTTAAGGAATTTAAAATTCCTTAAGACAAGACAAAAAAAAACTAAACACAAATAATAAAATTGCCTCCTCGGCAACGGCGCCAAAATTTGATGCCTAGTCGTTATGCACACCAAAAATAAACCTAATACAATTAACAAAAGCTAATGGTAAGTAGGGTCGATCTCCTCAGGGAGGTAATTTTCTATCTATGAGTTTTCTCTGTCGGTCACTAAATTGTGGGGTTTTGATTTGTTAACTAACTAATAAAGATTAAGGGAAAGAGAAATAAAAGCAAGAGGTAAAGGATAATAAAATTAACGAAGTAAATAAGAAGGAGAGGGAGTATGCAAGGATTTCGGTCCACCGTGTCATCAACATAAACGGGTTAAACTAGGTCGGTCAGTTCGTTGGTAGGAAGGGCTGGGTCGTCACCGTTCGGTCCTTAAACCCGACTATACCTTTCGGTCTTAAGTCGTCCTAAAGTCATTCTTACTTAACTTTCATCCTCATAAGAAATTGATTATTGTAATTAAACAAGCCTTACCCTTCCAATCTTTCGATCTAGGTCGGTGGTTAACTAAGCGAATGGTCTCCAGCGTGCACTCATTCAACCAAAACAACAATTATATTGTCTAACTACAATTCCTACCGTAAAACTGCCCTAACAAGTCATACCCTAGCATGCATCGACACGGCTTCCCTCATCCTCACATACGCGAGATTTAGCTACTCATACTATAACTACTAACAAAAGCAATTAACGTAAGCATGCTAACTAACGACATAATATGAGAATAAAACAAAGCAATAACTAAATTAGGGTAGAGAGAAATACGGTTTCAAGCGGTCCGGCGTAAAGAACGTACGATTCCAGCTTTAAAACCTCAAACGAATGTAAAAATAACCGAGATCTAGAACAAGGGAAAGAGGTAGATAAAAGAGATATAAAAGAGATAAAAAGATAGATGTCTTAGGTCTGTCGACCTTATGTGTTTTTATAGTAAAACACGTACATAGTATTATTAACCTACGGGCTTTCCTAATGTAGCTAACCCTAGAAACTTCTCGATCGAGCACTTAGGGTTCTCGATCGAGGAACAATCCTCAGCAGTCTTCTCGATCGAAGAGTGAGACCTATCGTTCGAGATCTTCTCCTTGCAGCTCCCTCGATCGAACACAGGACAGTTCGATCGAGACCTTCTACTCTTCAAGTCCTCTCGATCGAGCACATGACAGCTCGATCGAGGCTTTTCTGCTCTTTCAGTCTACTCGGTCTTCGTCGACTTGGGTCAATATTTGGTCAACGGCAGGTTCCATGCTATTTCATGCACGAACAATCGTCTTTTGTGCCTCCATCTCTAAATATGCAACTTTAAGGCGAGAAAAGCCTGGTTTCTGCTACAATCCGATTTATATCTGCAAAATAGCAATACAAACACAAAGTAGTCTATTCGGGGCATAAAGCGATATAAAACCACTTAAAATCACAGAAATACGTGCCAAAAGGGACCGTAAAAGTCTATATAATATGCACGTATCATGAACTCCCCCTTCTTCATACACTCGGTTATGGGAGCCGTGACGTTGCTAAAATCCTTGATAAACCTCCTATAGAACGAGGCTAACCCATGAAAACTCCTCACATCCGTGATAGTTCTAGGAGTAGGCCATGTCTTGATTGCCTTAACCTTCTCTTTATCAACATGAATGCCTTGGCTAGATATGATAAAACCCAAGAATTGGACTTCACTTTGCATGTACGAACACTTCTCGAGCTTGCCATATAGCTTGTGTTCCCTTAGGATCTCGAACAATGCTTGCAAATGGTTCAAGTGTTCGTCCTTGGAAGGACTATAGACCAAGATATCATCAAAGTAAACCACCACAAATTGACCCAAGTAAGGTCTAAGCACCTCGGTCATGAGCCTCATGAAGGTGCTAGGAGCATTAGAGAGGCTGAAGGGCATCACTAGCCACTCATATAGCCCATGTTTGGTCTTGAAGGCCGTTTTCCACTCATCCCCTTCTTTGATTCTCACTTGATGGTAGCCTTGTCTTAGATCAATCTTCGAAAACACCTTAGCTCCACTTAGCTCATCTAGCATGTCGTCAAGTCTAGGTATTGGAAACCTATACTTAACGGTGATGTTGTTAATAGCCCTACTATCGGTGCACATTCTCCATGACCCATCTTTCTTAGGTACAAGCAAGGCCGGGACGGCACAAGGACTAAGGCTTTCCCTCACAAAACCTTTACTCATGAGCTCTCCAATTTGTTGTTGTAGCTCTTGAGTGGCCTTTGGGTCACTCCTATATGCGGCTTTGTTGGGAAGTGTGGCACCCGGAATAAGATCAATTTGATGTTCAATGCCCCTAAGAGGAGGTAAACCACTTGGAAGCTCACTTGGGAACACGTCCTTATAGGAGTTGAGGAGCTCTTGAACTTCATTTGGAAATAGCATTTCCTTTCCTCCCAATACGTCCTTGACTACTAGAATGTACACATCATCATCCCCTTTCAATTCTTGGACCATTTCGGCCTCATTGAGAAATAGCACTTCCCTTTAGGGTTCAAGCATGGAAGGAGAAGCACTTGGCTTGATTGATGGTGGTAATGGTGAAAGAATGATCTTCCTTGAGCCAAACTTGAATGTATAAGTATTGTCCTTCCCATGGTGAACCGAATCCCTATCGAATTCCTACGGCCTACCAAGTAGAAGATGGCAAGCATCCATAGGCAATACATCACAAAGAGCCTCATCAACGTAGTTCTTGCCAATAGAGAAAGACACCAAGCATTGTTTATCCACCTTAACCTCGGCCCCTTTGTTAAGCCACCTCAATTTATAAGGACATGGGTGATCTTGTGTGGCCAAGGAAAGCTTCTCAATGAGTGTACTCGAGGCTACATTTGTACAACTCCCTCCATCAATGATTAAATTGCAAACTCTCCCTTTAATGATGCACCTAGACCGAAAGATTTAGGTCCTTTGGTCCATTTCTAAGGGTTGGGGTTGTGTATGCATCACTCTCCATGTGACCAATCTAAGACCCGCATCCAGCATCACTAGCTCATCCTCCTTAGACTCTACGGTCTCCTCATCCACATCACACACAAGGATCTCATCCTCTCTCCAATGAACGACTTCAAAGCTATTAAGGTTTCTCTTGGTTGGGCATTCTTTGGCGAAGTGACCATAGCCTTGACATTGGTAAAATTTTTTTAGAGGGACGGTTTTTCTTTGTGAGGACTCAACAGCTTTTCCTTTGTCAAGTGTGGGGGTCTTTGTTTGGTTGTATGGTTCTCTTGGTTTGGGTTCGGTGAAGGTAGCTCTAGTAGTCGATTTGGGTGCCATTTTTGAGTTAGAGACCTTACCCTTCCCCAACTTTTCTACTCTTAAAGCCAAGTTAACGGCCTCATCAAAGGACCACACGGTTTGCATAGGAACTCTATTAGCAATTCTATCATCCAACCCTTCAACAAACCTAGCAATCTTTTGCTCGGGTTTCTCATGGAGTTCACATTGTAAAGTAAGTTGTTCAAAGTCTCTAAGATACGACTCAATAGGTTGTTGGTCTTGTCTAAGTTGAGTGAGCCTAATGAACATATCTTGAGTGTATTCTTTAGGAACAAACTTCTCACTAAGCTTCTTTTTAAATTTGACCCATGACTTAAGAGGTTCTTTCCCATCTTTTTTTCTTTGGTTTTTCAAGGTCTCATACCAAAGTGAAGCATAGCCCTTAAGTTTCAAGATAGCAACTTTAAAGGCCTTAGCGTTCGAATAAGATTTAAACTCAAAGACTCTTTCAATAGTTCTAAACCAATCCAACAAGTCCTCGGGGTTTAAACTACCATGAAAGTCGGGAATTTCTACCTTTAAGTCTTTGTGAAGCTCTCCATGGAAAGGCTCGTTCATAGAAGCATCCGAATCCGAGTTATGCTCCTCTTCATGCATGTCTAGCCCTCTTCCTCTTCCCATGTGACCATGGCCCCTTCCTCTCCCACGAGGTCCTCTTCCATTTGGTGTTGGAATGTTAGCCATGATGACATTGAAGGATTCTATCATTAGCTCACATTTCTCCGAGAGTTGGTTAACTTGAGTTTCAATACCAATTAGCCTTTCTTCACTCATGGTTGTTTTGTGTATTTTTGTTGTGGTTAGGAAAATGAACTCACAAGAAAGGACTAAGATTACCCAAGACTGACACAACAATAGAATTGTGTTAAAACCTAGGCTCTTGGTACCAATTTGAAGTAAAACTATAGAGGTTTATGTTTTAAGCTATATTTGATTCGAAAATGGTTGTGTTTGACGCTTAAAGATCTCGCTATAATGATTGGAATTGAGTGAAAGATATGACTCAAATCAAGCACAAAGCCAATGACTTAAGCCTAATTGAGAAATCCAAGCACAAAGCTAAGGATTCACCCAACTCCAAGCACAAAGTAAAGGAGGATCTTCTTGCACTAAGCAAAGAATAAGAGTAGAAAGCAATGCTTCTAACTTGTGTTTAATTCATTCAAAATCTGATTTTTGTGTAAGGTGAGCCTTGATTTTATAGGCCAAGCAAAGTAATCTCAACCTTACACTCATTCTTACATCCAAGGGCTCACATGAGTCCCTTACAAACCGGTACAAAAGGGGCCCAAGCCCTTACACAAGTTTTAATGAAAAGCAAAAGGTAAACTAATACAAACAAGGATTATTTATCATACAAAAGAGCCTAGAGACTCTACATGGTCCGGCCAAGCTTGAGTATAAGAGCCATGGGAAAAGAAAAGATGCTTGGAAGTTGTCTTGAGCAAATAAGGAATGATGAAAGCGACCTCTTGTCCTTCTTTTGCAAACCGTGTCATAGAAGGACCACCCGGTTTGTTTTTGTGTTTACCTCACCATAGCTTGCTTTTCAAGAGTCAATCCCCTAGCCAAAACTCCCTAAAACTCATCATAGAATGCTACTTGACCGTTATTTGACCCATGTTCTTAGACGGATTTTGTGTTGGACCTTAAATTAGACGAAGGTCCCAAACCGGGTTGCATTTGGCTAGGCGTGGCCTGTTTTACTCCAGTCACTTTACTATCACATGCAAAGTCTAACTCGAATTCCGTGTCTCTCGACTTATAGAATGAATTAACAAACTTAATCGATGAATATGGCCATTAAACAAAGATTAATCCTAGAAATACGAGCATGCGATAGAGGCAATGTGTTAGAACTATTTTTATCTCAGTGTTGGCAATTTAACATATATTTTAGTGCATGGTTCCCCTACCCCTTAGACAATATAAACTACTCACTCATTATAGAAATAGAACTAAAAGCATATGATAGATTAAACATAATGAAAGTAGGATTATAATGTGTTAAAGGATTAAGAGAAGAAACGATATTGTAAATAACTAATAATGAAACTAACTTGCAAATGAAAACGAAATGATTAACTAAATGATAAAATAGATTACTATAAGAAATGTAAAAGGCAAAGGAGAAAACTAGAAATAAGAGTTACCGGAAATGAAGAACAAAATCTTGCAAAAAGAACAAGAACAACCCAAGAAATAACCAAAGAAAATTGTATTAAAACTTGAATAGAAATTGTTTAACTATTGAAAGATTACAACTTCTAATGAGATTATAAGAGAGTATGAGAATTTCTATGTGTAAAAGTGTGTGAAAATGAGTCGTACATACCTCCCTATTTATAGTAAAATAGGGAGTGAAACGTAAACAATCGAAAAGAAGGCAAAAGAGCATAGACTGAGCTCGTCCCGATCGGGAACACCTCGACCCAATCGGGACCGTAGCTCTCCGGGTCAAATGTGATTAAGTCTCTACTTAATGCTCAAGGGATCCTATGTGTGCCATTATTAGGGTGATTAATCACCCGGTTAATACACTTTTGACCTAGAAATATGATTATTAGCCTCCATGCATCTTCTCTTGGTTTTTGGACTCCAAATGTGTGGGCTTGACTTTAGTTGACCATCATTTGCATTTGTTGTCATTTGGTCCATCAAAAAGCCATGCAACCCATGTGAATGTTCCATGCTAGTCCAATGCTTACTGTTTTCTTAGCCTTGCTCTCTAGTTGCTCAATTGTTGTAGGATTTTAGCTCAAATGACTTCATTTCCTACAAAACACATTAGAATTGCAAAACAAACTAGAAACACAAGTGTTAGCTCAAAATCACTTAGAAAAGTGCTAAATAACATGCAAATAAGGGCTAAAAAATAGGGTAAATGTATACAAAATAGGCACATATCAAACTCCCCCAAGCTAAGTCCTTGCTTGTCCTCAAGCAAGCAATCATCCCTACATGTAAATCCCTTATATAACAAACAATGACTCTCGTCCCTAAACAACAAGGGCATAAGGAAAAACAAAACATGGATGAGATTTATACGACGGCGTAGCATAGACAACTTCAAATGGACTTTTTGGCTCTTGCATGATCTTTTGACTTTTGGACTCTCGCGGTACAATTATACTCAAATTGTGTATAAGGACAATTTTTGTGAAAAATCACTCAACTATCCTCAACTTATAAACATGTGTCCGCAATCTAATATGGTAAACAATCAAATCATAAGTCAAAACAATCAAGTGCAAGCAAAAGTGAAGCCAAAGGGTTAGAAGAAAGCTCTTTGTGATATGGGACAAAAGGGGGACAAATGATTATGAATTCTTGGAGCTAGTTTCAAGCTAGTAACAAAACCATAGAGAAAGCTTAACCCAAGTACTCAATTAGAAGTCAAAAATAGTGTCAAATGACTTCTTACAATTCAAAATATAAGAAACTCTCCAAAATATTTTTATGATCACATGAGAATTTATTAATTCC
>JAGPOY010005866.1:0-10709 GCA_018983105.1 Silene uniflora
TCCTTCCATATCAGACCTAAATCACCTCCATAACCGTGCCCTAGTAACCCTAATAGCCATTACCTATAAATACCAAGCCAAAAACACAGAAGAGAAGAGAGAAAAAAAAAAAATCGAGAACAACAAGACAACGAATAACAACCCGCCTCAAGCACCCGTCTTAAACCCTACGTTTTCACCATTCAAACCCTCAAAACCTCACGTAAGAATTAGCATCCATACTCATCACAGAACCAGAAATCACCATCGATCATCATACACGAATATAGGTAAAGATTTGAGCATCGAATTGCTCTTTCATTAACCGTGTTCCTGTTTCGCGCTGCTCCTGTTGTTGCTCGTTTTTGTTCATTTTAAAACTGTTTTTAATCTGGTTTTTTGCTAGAAATCAAAATTTTGATCTTCAAGGATTCCAGAACATCTTTTAAAACTAAAATCGAGTAAGAAACGAAGTCAGAAACTGAGTTTGAAAATCACTGTGCGAAGCATAGTAAAACCGCGAGATTTAATTTGTTTTTGAATTTGTTTTCAAGATAAATTGTTTCGTAATTGTTTTGTTTGTAAACCGTCGACGACGTACCCTTTAGCAAAGCTTGCATCCGGGATTCCGAGTGGTGTCCAATTTACATGAAAGTTGAGGGTGCAAATAATCTCCCTTTTCTCTTCTCCCTTTACTCGTTTTTTAGTATGTTAATTAATTATCGTTCGTCTCGTTAGTTAATTATCGCATGCTAATTATCATATGTTGTTTATAATTATGATTATGATATGAATGCTGGGATTTACATGCTGATTAGGATTAGTTAGTATGTTAATCATATGCTTAAGTATGGTCACATGTTTTCATTAGAATAATTGTCGCATGTTTTAAATTAGTTATCGCATAATTAGTATATTATGTTTTTAATTAATTTAGTCATGAATATGCTAGATCTATGAAATAGATTATGTCAAAGATGAAATCTTTATGTTAGATTAGTCATATGATTAAGTTTCACATGTCTAGTTATGAAATAATTAGCCTAGTCGTTTCACATGATTAATTGTTTGTTTTATTACGAAGTAATAATATGTTTTGCTTGTTATAATTAATTCTAACATAGCAATAGTTTGAGAGTATAATATCGGCACTCGGGTACTGATCTTTTGATCCTCTTCCTGGTCAACGTGTCTCTCAAATTAATGTTGTGTCGGTTTTAATTAATGTGCCATGAATGCTTTGCTATGTATACGATTTTTGTATCATGTTTATTAAATCGTAATTTGATAGACTTGACCTAATTAATTTGTAGAATACGAATTAAATGAATTAGACATTCATATTAGGTCATACATGAACTTTCACCTAGGATTAAATGAACTTCTTTAAAGTTAATGAATTCATCTTTCCTACGACGATCTTCTCGCTAGTTAGAATGCGCATGCCTAACATCCGTTCTATTGCACTCGATGACTAGAATAGTCAGTTGACCACCCATGTTTGGCCCTATGGCCGTGTGTTGCATCGTATGTGTGATCTCGGCCATCGTGCCTTATCTCGTTGTTTGATTATTGCGATTTTATTTCAATTGTTATTGTTATTTAATCGTTGTAATTAATCGTTGTTGTAATTTTATCGTTCAAGCAATGTAATTTGTAATTCGTAATAAGGGTCTAGTTAGTCCTTTATTTTGAGTCAAAGCAATTTTGAAACCTTTGTTTTAGTCAATTAAATCGATTGTATTTAATTGGTTAAACCAAAGCGATTGTGTAACAAGCAATGAGAAAGCCAAGGATGAAGTCCCATGTGAGCCATGGCTCTCCCATTGGCACGTTTTCCAAGTCAAGTGAGACGCCTAGTTAGGCGTGTGTCTTAGCATTGTTAGCAATTGTATATAGATCGAGTTGTATCTATTTTCACTTGTTTGCGCATCGAGTCGGCAACAATTGCCTGGGTTGTAATAGTTAGCTCCCCAACGGCTAGCTCCCCCATTCCCATCTAAGCCATGTTATGATTGCTTGCTAGAATAGCTAATCAACCTCACATGCTAAATCACTTCGACAAAGTAGCTTAAATGCATTAAATCACTAGAAACCAAATTCACATGTTAGGCTCAAAGAACATGGTTGCACTACATACGACGATCATAATACTATTCCAATTAGCCATCATATTCCTTAGTAGAGGCCGTTTTAAACGGGCGGGGGTGGGTGTTTTATTAACGAACTTCCCATCACGTGCTTTCACACGAACTCATTTCTCAAAAGGTTTCCAAGTTTTCCTAAAATTTGGTGGCGACTCTTTTCAAACGAAAACCCCTTTCTTTTCCAAGGAACCCCGGTTTTCCCACATCTACACCCTTAAATCATTCCTAATCATTCCTGAGTAAAGTAAGAGTTCGGATCTTCGCCTTTCGCCGTCGCTATCTCGTAAGTGTTACTAGATTTACATCTTGGTTCACGTAATTTTGATTGAATTGATAAGTTTACGTAAAAGCATGATTAGGGCACTGTGTGATTAATTGATTGTATGTACTAGGTTGTGACTTTGTAGAGGAGCCCTATTAGCCGATTGCTTATTGATTGTGCAGAATTGCTATCGGGTAGGGTTTCCCTACTCAG
The DNA here is from genome assembly GCA_018983105.1 of Silene uniflora. Taxonomy (NCBI): domain Eukaryota; kingdom Viridiplantae; phylum Streptophyta; class Magnoliopsida; order Caryophyllales; family Caryophyllaceae; genus Silene; species Silene uniflora. The sequence goes on from JAGPOY010005866.1 coordinate 2,602, forward strand.
TATTTCACATTTTGAGGCAATGTTGTATTGATTAACTATTGTGGCTGATTACATGATTAAGAGAATAATGTGATTTCTAGTATTGATTGTATTGTATGAATGTTATGGCTGAAAGACGGTTCCGGCTGAGTGAGTCCATACTTGGGAGATGGTCCACGCCCTTTGATCGCTCCTTGTGACTCCCATAACATGGAGGATGTGCACATTAATGAACCTAGGGTTTGCTGGTTGCAATTAGTGGCTGCGGTGACAAGGCTGTGTCACTGGCTGATGGATACCTGTTGCGATGGGTATCCGGCTGAAGGGATTGTACATGAACGATTGACTTCCGTTGTTGTTGATATTTACGTTGCATCTACATTTATGACTGGTTGTGGTTGCTGACCCCGTTTGTTGTTGTCTTTGACCTGCTGTGATCCATCGGGGGTGGTGAGCAGCTTTTAGCAGGTTGTTATGATGATGGAGTCGGATGGAGGGGACACATCCGACTCTAGTTCCGCAGTTATAGCTTACGCTTAGTTTACAATTTTAGTTTATCAGACAGTTGTACTTTTGTTTTCAGTTTGGTTTTGAGACAGTTGACGATGTAACTTTTAACGTACCTTTACATTTAATAAATTGTCCTCTTTTGTTGGTTTATGATGTTCATTACCTCGGGCAACTGAGATGGTAGCATCCTTATATGCTAGGGCAATTCCTAGTAAGGGGCCTTGGTATATGTGGGTGTTACAAAATGGTATCAGAGCGAACGATTTTGGAACCTAACCAATGAATAAAATGAACTTAGGGTGTCTAATTAAAATGAACCCGTGGAAAAGTTGTTTGGAGCTACCGCAAGGGCTTGGGAGATGTCCTAAAGCCGCACCTTGCCTTTACAACTTAGAACCGTTCACCGAGGGGGAGTGTCTCATGTGTAGTTTGTGTTGTCTTATGGATGTCTATGTTTGTACGGATGAACATGAAAGGATGTATGGTATATGAAAAGTTGAAAGGCAGTATGCGAAATGCATAAAGGTGATATAATGTATGATAATGCTGGCATGGTATGTTTAGAAAAGATGTATGTTATCGTTTTGTATGAATTGCATGTAACATGTTCTGTCGCAAAAAGACTTGAACCCGGTCATATGTATGATATGAGCATTAACTACGTGTTACGTTATGAGCATGAATTACGTGTTACGTTGTGGCTTTTAAACCATAGAAACATGCATAGGATACACATACGTGATGAAAAGTATGAAAGGGTAGTACGAAACAGCATGACTCGACCTAGTATAGGCAATACTCGGCCGAGTAGAGGAGACTCGGCCGAATTTTCTGGTACTCGACCGAGTAGGGTGGGTACAGTACGGAACAGTAGCCACTGTAGTGAGTGTACTCGGCCGAATAGAAAAACTACTCGACCGAGTAAGGCTGACTCGACTGAGTAGAAGTATGGTTCGGCCGAGTAAGATTTAGATGGCTATTCTGGAAGGCTACTCTAACGTGTGTACTCGACCGAATAGTAGCACCACTCGACCGAGTATGACTGACTCGGCCGAGTAGAGCTATGACACGGCCGAGTAAGACTTAGTGTATTATTCTGGAAGGCTAGTGGAGTAAGGTGACTCGGCCCAGTAAAGATCTTACTCAGCCCAGTAAGACTGATTCTAGAAGGTGGACACATTTAATTTTGAGCCGTAGGCTCATTCTTACGTTTACTTGTTTATTTCTATCAGCTCAAAATGCCGCCAAAGAGATCGAACGCTCGTCTATTGGCCGCCGACATGAGGCTAGATGAGATAGCTAGGTTGATTGAGCAGAATGAGAGTCTCAATGAGATCATCAAGCGGGTAGGTAAGGAACCGGGGGAGATGAGTGCACCCAAGATGAGCACCGTGATCTCTCGCTTCCACCTTACAGTTTTTTAGGGTACAGGTGAGCCCAAACTTCTCGACAACTGGCATGATGAGATGGAGAACTTGATGGAAGTTGTCCAATGTCCGGAGGAGATGCAAGTAGACCAACTTGCATTCTACTTGAGAGATGCTGCTGGCATATGGTGGAAAAACGTCACGGAGTCTGCTAGGGAGTACTACCGGAACCAGGGTAATGGGTTTATTCCATAGAAAGCTTCCAAGTCTAAGATGAGGAGACGGTTCATACCAGAGCATTTTCGGAACAAGCTGAGGCAGAGTTCGATTCCTTCGTTATGACGGAAGGGATGACGGTGGCTGACTACCATCACAAGTTCTATGCTTTGTTCCACTACGCTGCAGATACGGAGTTGAGTGATTTGAGCTTGGCCATCCGATTTGAGAAGGGGCTACACTTCAAAATCCTGAAGAAGTTACCGGCTGGAACACTATCAGATCTGACTGAGGTGTCCGAGCAAGCTGGGCATGTTGAGCAAATCATTGACATGTCTAAAGAGGCTAGGGAGCGTGCTGTTGAGAAAAGAAAGGCCGAGAGTGAGGGTAATGGCCAGGGCAATTCCAAGAGGGGTGGTTATACCCAATCTCGGGGGTATTCTGGAGGGTCTAGCTACGCAGGAGGATCCAGAGGTGGAGGTAGAGGTGGTCGTACTTCTAGTGAGTCATCTCCTTTGACTTGCTATAACTGTGTCAAGATTGGGCACCGATGTTTCGAGTGTCGAGGTCCAAGTGGAGGAGCTTATCAGCCACGTTCATATCAGGGAGGCTTTACGTAGGCACCTACATAGAGCATGGCTAGTAATAAGCCAGCTGGGTCTTGGTATAACCAGAATGGGCAGAACAGCAATGATGGAGGGTCCTATCATCGCCCGACTACCACCAAGAATCAGACGACGGCAATTAAGCCGACTACATCAGCAGCTACAGTGCAAGGAGGGGGTCCAGCTAAGAGTAGTGGCAAACTATTCATGATGGAGAAACAGGCGGCTAAGGACGACACGCAACTCGTCACTGGTACATTTTCTATTCACAGCATCCCGTCTTTTGTTTTGTTTGATTCAGGGGCAACTCATTCTTATCTTTTGTATCTAAGAGTCATGCCGAAAGTATGGGACTGGGAGAGTATGAGCTAGTAACTGATAATGTTTTTATACCTTCGGAGGAGTCAGTATCTTGTAATAAGAAGTATAGAGATGTGTCGATGTATATCCGGGGGATGAACTCTCCAGTTGACCTGTTAGAGTTTCCATTAGATGGATTCGAGGTTATTGTCGGGATGGATTGGCTAGGTAGACACAAAGCTAGAATAGATTGTCATCAGAAGAAGGTGACATTAAGAGGTCCAAAAGGGAAGAGTGTGTCTTACCGTGGATTTGTGGTCAAACCCAAGTTCAAGTTGATTGCAGCAATGACCCTGAAGTCTTATTTAAGGAAGGGATATCCAATGATCCTTTGCCACATTTGGGAAGGACCTTTCCCGTTGGGCAAGGGTGTCACCATCTCGGTAAACCGAGGAAGTGAAGATCAAATAAACAATAATGGTTACTTTATTACATCAACTCTTTAATGGTACAACAACTAGCTATAACACAAAGAAAAGGTACAACTCGTCTAGACTACACAACTCTACTCGACGCAGCTACGTGATGAAGATCGACACTTGACCGTCCCGACTCCCAATGCAGCAACAGCACAACCTGTCAGACAACTGCTCCCCATTCCCCAATGGATCACGGCAGGTTCGAAAACAATACAACGGGATCAGCCATCTGCATACAAGTCATAGCAAGGTAACACAAAGATTATCACAATAGCGTTGGTTAATCAGCTATATCCGATATCATACCGGCCGGTAGCCATACATTCAATATCCTTCAGCCAGTGACCGCAGCCTTGTCACCTCAGCCGCTTATCTGAGTAAGCGAGAACCCAAGTCCTAAATGTGCACATCCTCCTTACGACGGGAGAGTCGTGAGGAGCGATCAAGGGGCGTGAAACCATCTCCCGATGTTGGTCCCCTCAGCCGGAACACATAGCGTCTCATGTCAGCCGTAACATCCACGAGTCATACACATACATAGCATCGATTAACCAATTACATTACACATATCAAATTACAAACCATCTTGCTATGAAACTGAGTAGGGAAACCCTACCTTTACGCCATCTCGCATCGCAACTGCATAACTCACATAGCAAGCAAGCCCTAGCACATCATAGCCACTTCATGACAATCCCTACAACGTTAAACATACGCGTTCACTAAACTATCTTTGTCATCTAATCACGATTGAGCAAATAACAGGACTAAGGACTTACCTTGAGACGAGGCACTACCCATTATCCCGACTTGGTCTCCCTTGTTGTCTCCATCTTTGATGTAGGGTGATAGGGGTCATGAGATTAGGTAGGGAGAAGGGGAAAATGTGGGGAGAGAGAGACTAGGGTTGGGAAGGTCGACGAAATGAAGGAAATGAGGGTTTGTCGATGGACTCTCGCAATATATAGAGTCGCGCTGGCTGTCGTTGACTTGATCGAGTTAGGGTTACTTGGCCGAGTAAGGCAAGCTCGGCCGAGTCAGCGTAGCTCGGCCGAGATTTATACTTGTCTCGCTATCTAATCCCGTAATCTCGTTATACTTTCTAAGGGTCTTTGGGTCAGCGGGTCGGTCAACGAGTCCTTAAGGAACGGGGTATTACAGTCTTCCCTCCTTAAAAGAAACTTCAATTCGTCCTCGAAGTTTTACCTCCCTCCTATGGAAAACAAACGGTCGACAAACAAAACTAACATTGTTCAATTAACTGGTATCACGTCATCCGATCTGTTTCGTATGCTAACATTGCCGGCTATTTCCCATATGTATCCACTGGCAGAATCATGTGCAGACCCTCATTATGAACATCGAAACTTATATAACAAGGTGTTACTTTCAAACAACTTCGTACATGCAACGTGTATATATGTATGAGCATTAGAGCATCCACATTGTCAACATCATAACTTTACCCACATAGACATAGGCATCTTATCAATATCGTAACTTAACTCACATAGGCATCATGTATATGTAGGCATAACTCGTATAAACATCATATATGTGTAAAACAATCATACTTTCATACTTCGCAAAACATATGTTTGGTCATCAAAACAACGTTCTATTTTTGACACATTCTCTACCCCCCTTAAAAAGAACTTCGTCCCCGAAGTTCGCCCTCGGGTGGGAAAAAATAGGTGGTAAATGTTGCACACAATAAAACGTAGGATAAGCAAGATTCGTCGTAGCGCACACCGCGTTGTCCAAGCTCGGCCGAATTGGGTGGATTCGGCCGATTCAAGCAGGCTCGGCCGAGTTTAAGGTAAGTCGGTCGAGTCAGGCATACTCGACCGAGTATAGCGTAAGTCGGCCAAGTAAAAGGTCGGCAGAATATGGGCACATCATAACCATTCCTGCAATTTAACACATAAGCATAGTCCGAGCGGAACCGCTCTTAAAAACACCACATACCCAAAGAAAGTATGGCCTTATGGCCGCTTACAACATCCCAAAATCTCTAAAACACGAAGAAATGAAAGAAGTTCAAATCAAACAAGTTTAACAAACCAAATCCGACAACATAAAACATAAGGAGTCTCAATCGCTGGTGCCTACATCGGCATCCATATCCTCCACTCCGGCATTCCTGGACGGTCCGGCTGCAAATGATGTCTCTGCTGCGAAATCTCCTCCGATCCATACACCTTGATCGTCCAACTGGCTCCCATAGTTGGCTCCCCATGGTCCGGCTAAATACCCAGGTGGAAAGCTCTGGGGAGTCCCCTACATAGTACGGTCGACTCCATAGCTATCAAATACTCCGCTGTCATCCCCTACACCTCTCCACCACACTGGCTGCGTAAGATCGGTAACAATAACCTGAACATGTGCCATCTCATGCATGTTCCTAAGGACCAAAGTAGAAGACAAGCGCTCGACAAGCACATGGGGCTGCATCCTAGGGTCATGAACCGTAGGATGATAAGGGTACTCATAGGATGCATCACTCTGTAACTGGGGCTGGGTAATCTCTTCTGGTATAGCTCTGGCACGATGGTACTCCCTCGGTGGTTGACCAGCTGCCCGACTCTTGGTAGAGTGGGGTGGCTCAGCCATGGTGACCAAAACAGAGGATGTGATGGTGTAGTACTGGGGTTCAGGCTCAGATTGTCCGTACCCGGGTTGGATCTCATCAAGGTGGTCGATATTAGGTAGGTTCTCCTCATCTGGTATAGTCATCCACTAACGTCCTCTCACCCTCCACGCTAAGGTGCCATCCCCCAATTCTCGAATCCACTTGTTATTGATAAGATAGGCTGAATCCAACAAGGGTGGTCCATCAAACATAGCGGCCATGGATTCCTCGGGAGGCTCAAAGTTGGTCAGTTTCCTGGCCAATCGGGTCACTATAGCACCACAACAAATACGTCTAGAGGGGGAATTAGACATGGTAGCCAAAGCAGCACATACAACTCCCGGGGCACTATAATACCAACGCTTCTCATGACGGGGGTTAAGGTAAGACATAAGAAGCATTATCTCGTGAGAGTTCAACTTGCTAGCGTCCTCATGGGCGTAGAGCAAACAGGTAAGGGACCTCAAGAATATACGGAGAGCAATGTGATGAACGTCATTAATCAACATGGAGCTAGAAGATGGTACGGTCATACCGGATAAATAACTCATGTATTGAGCTGCTCCCGTGGTCTTGGTGGGCATATCTTGGATATACCAATCCCTCTCTTCCTCGAGGCGGAGGTGTTTGGCAAACTCGTTAAGGGTGAAGTGAAAGCCTTGATTCATGAGCCGAAAGTCCACCGTTCGCTCCTCCATGTCAAAATGATAGGAACTCAAGAACTCTAAAGTCAAGAAGGGATAGGATTTCCGGCGCAATTAGTACAAGCCCTCAAGACCCAATATCTCATAGATATGTCGAATGTCTCCCTCAACGTCCAATCTGGTCAATGTGTCAATGTCAATGCACCGAGTTGGGCGCATGACCCTCTTCATCAAAAGCTCAAACTTGTTCCTTTGATTGAAATCAGCAAATATTACCATCGGGTACTGATGTGTGCATTTTACATAGACTTTACGGTCCATTTTAGCACGCATTTCTATGACATTTAGGTGATATTATGTCACTTTACGCCCCGAATATGCTACTTTGTACTTTCATTGCCATTTTGTAGGTACAAGCTGTGAAGTAGTGGAAACCAAGCCAAAGCGTGTCCCGAGTATGAATTTCTAGGAGACTAAGGAGATAGAGCAGAAACTCTACCATGGGGATGCATAAAAGTCAAGCGCGAGCTAAGTCAAGAGGGTCAACAAGACTGGTGAACCAAGAAAGCCTCGATCGAACTGTCCTGTGTTCGATCGAGAAGTATCCAAGACGAGAAGACCTCGATCGAGAGGTACCTGAAGGAGAAGATCTCGATCGAGAGGTCTCATTCCTCGATCGAGAAGAAGGCTATGAAGTTGTGCTCGATCGAGAACCTTAAGTGCTCGATCGAGCAAGCTATTTAACAGGCTGCTACAGTTCGTAGTAATTAGGTTATTAGGAAACTTAGTTTTACTATAAATAAGGGCTTGCATGCCAAGAACGGGGACATCTAAAGATATCTCTTAACAGACATCTTTTGAATCTCTTTACATCGAACCTTTCTCCCTTAGTGTTTTACGGGTTTTGCAATTGCGCGGATTTGTTCTTTACGCCAGAATCGCTAAATTGTAATTCCTTTCTTTCCCTTAATCTTAAGCTTTTGATATTACGTTTTAAGTTCTTATTCTCTTGCTTAAATTTCTGCCCTAATCTCGTATGTTATTTAATTTAATCATCAACATGTTTTCCTTGAGTTATTCAGATCTTAGTAGTAATATTATTGCTTCGAATATGAGTAACTAATCCTCTAATATGTTGGGATGAGGGAAATTGCGGTAGATGCATGATAGGGTCATATTTGTCTAGTCAATTTGAACGCTAGGAATCGTTGTATGCAATTATAATGTTATTGGTTAATTGAGTGCACGCAGGAGACCAATAGTTTAGTTAACCCGACCTAGATTGAAAGATTGGAAGGGAAGGCTTGCATAGATTTGATAGGTGATCTCTAATTAGGGCGAAATCTAAGTTAGGAGACCCTAGGGCGATTAGAGAC
>JAGPOY010005867.1:0-10685 GCA_018983105.1 Silene uniflora
CCATGAGAACGCAATCTCTACTCCACAATCCCGAAGAATCCGCAAGAATCTCCCATATCAGCAAGTCTTCGGCAAGAATATATGCACCTTCCGCATATAATAGATTGTGTATATTGTAAATTATTCTTTCCGTAAATATTGTGTTTGGTTCTTTGTATAAATAGATATAGCCTTCTCTTGTAAATGACACAGTTGCAATCAATAAAATACAATTACGTTCTACATTCATTATTCATATTAGAATATCTTACATTTAGTGACGGATCAGCAAGATTTATATTTAGGAAGAACGCAAATATTTCAGCGGAAGTGATCGAGTAATGTTAATATTTTATAAGGTAAACTTGAAAATATTGCATTATCTGATTATCTAACTAAAATTTTTAAAATTTTTGAATCTCAGCGGGGACGAGCACCTCGATTTACTATCTCTAGCTCCACGAGTAGAGATGGCAATGGATCGGGTACCCGCCCCGGATCCGCCAAATCCAATACCATTGGACTGGATCTGGAATCAATTATTTCAGATCCGTTGGTAAACGAGAATAATAAACGAGAATAATTAGTAGGTACAAGCTAAGATAATAGTGTTTTGAGATTTAATCACGACATTTTAACATATTTTGATAACACAATTATGTATTTTAATTAATTTGTAGGATCTTACGATTCTACGATCCGATCCTACCGATTCGATCCTAAGGAGCTCGTCGATCCAAAGTAGGATCCCGATCCTAACAACATTGAATGTACTACTGAAACTTGATGAGATCCGTTTTGGACCCGGATCCTATCCGGATCCTTTGGATCTGGATATGAATTTTGAAATTTAAGATCCTTAGGATCTGGGTAGAATCTGGGTACACCATCAGTGAAATGGATCTGAATCCGGATCCTATAAGATCTGGTCCAAATCCGGTCCATTGCCATCCCTATCCACGAGTGTTCATATTTCTAATTTCACATCACTAATGCTCCACTCTCGATCTCTTTTTATAAAGTCTGTAAATGACATCTTATCATTAAAAAAATATTTCTTTTTTCTTGGTACATACGGAGTATTACATATACTTATGTCATTCTTTTCTGTGTCGTTTCTTCACATAAAGAAGCATACTAAAATCATATCATATCATAATAATTGGAGTCCGTAACGTAAGCGCATAAAAAGATAAAGAGGGTAGTAGTCATCTTTATCCTTCTTGCTGAATCCATCATCGATTCCCGTCTCAGTACATGCAACATTGCAACCAAACATCTAATCATATTCTAACTCTGTTGCGTCTATGCATTATTTATATAAATCCAACATCTAGCAGGTACATAGGCCACAACCTCAACAAATAATCAGTCCGTCTTGCTTGTGACGGTCACAAGCTTGTGACCTCTCACAACCATTCCCACTTGCCCACCCACTTACCCTTCCCACTTGCATCTTTGTCTCACGTCACAAGCTTGTGACGGATTTTGTCCGTCACAAGTGAGAATTTGTGACAAATAATTGGGTGAAACTATTTCTCGAGTAGTTAATTAGACCGTGTTCTTTTCGATTGAAAAGAGATGAATTGATTTGAACTAAAATTAATGAAGTTGAACTAAACATTTCAATTCAGTTTAGATTCATTTTGTTCGGTTAATCAGTTCAATTCAACTCAACTAATTTAGGTTATGGGTGGCTATAAGCTGATAACTCATACTCCGTAAGTCATAACGTTACACTTTCTTATACTGTGTTACTTACAAGTAAATTTTAGAAAAATTAACTAATTAACATAATATTTTCATGTAATTAACAAGTGACAATACATTTTGTGTGTGGAATATTCAGCTAAATTATTAGACAAGTTGTTAAAAGGGATGGATGTCGATGGAGTCATGGCCTCATGGGCATGAATGCATGATTAGTTCGTTGGCTATGTAGCCGCTACGGCGCAACCTATTATTCTTCTAAACTGATTGACTTGATTGAATTTGTATTATATGAGTATGATAATAATATGATAATTTGTGGTTTACATGCTCCCTTTTGTCAATTTTAATTGAATTAGATTAATATCCTATTTGCTTTGATTAAAACACAAGATAAGCTCATAGCTCATAGGGACCCATTAATATATACTCATTTCGTCTCGTTCATTTTGATGAGGTTTTATTTGTTTATTTTTTTATATAAGGATAATTTTGATCATATACATCTACTCTATTATGATCCACTTGTTATCCACAAAAAATGGTCTTTGCTTCTTTCCTTGATCTGTTTGCCAAAATCAAAGGTAAAGAAATGCTCGGGGCGGTGGGATACTGTAGTGAAAAAATATTGGTAATGATTTCATGCAAGTTTAAAGATTTGTCCTAATTATTGTGTCACATGTCTCTCTCCTACGTGCCATTAGAATTTTATTATTTTTAATCTTAGCGAAAAACATTCATGAATATAGTACTCCGTAATTCCGTATTTTATAAAACAATCGAGACGTTGAAAGTTTGTCATTATTATTCACAAATTCTCATTGAAGACGGACGTATCCGTCACAAGTTGAAAACGGGTCAAGTAATACCCAGGTCTATAGATAAGACAAAAGCAAAATGTTACTCCCTAGGCAATCTGCTTTTGTCTTATCTACCACTTAGGTATTACATGACCCGTCTTCGGCTTGTGACTGATATATACGTCTTCAATAAGACTTGCTTATTATTATTTGTGCTATGTTTTACAAGCTAATGGATGAGACAAGATAAACAATAACCAATTGGTATACTAGTAATTACTCGTAGTAAAATCACAAATTCTCATTACGTCCGTCACAAGTTACATATCCGTCATAAACTTCTGACGGTTAAATATTATTCGTATAGGTAGGTAAGACAACTTATTTGCGATTCTCTAGACTTGTCAAATTCTTGTTGTTTAGAAAATACTAAAATTTTGCTTTATTAGCACCATATGGTAAAAATCGAATATGGTTGCACCTGAACTTAGGGCTGAGCAAAAAATCCGATTATCCGAACTGATCCGATATCCGATCCGGATCTGATCCGAAAAAGTGGATATCCGATTCGAAAAGCAGTTTGGATCGGATATCCAATCCGAAACTTTCGGATACGGATCAAATATCGGATAGTTGTTAAAAATTTTCGGATATCCGATATCCGATAATTTATTAGATTTATGACTACATATGATTTATTATCACTAGATTTTGTTCTAGTCCAATGTCCAAAAAGAAATTTGTTGGGATGTAAAAGTAAGGAATATTTAGTGTTAAATTATTTTAAAAAGTCTATATTGAAAATCGATTTCTAAGATAAAGAAAAATGCAAAAAAAAGTAATAGTCTTGAAATCGGATCAAATAACGGATATTTGGATATCCGATCCGAAATTTGCGGATACTAAAAATCGGATATTTGAAGGTTTCGGATCAAATATTGGATAATGAAATTTGTGAGTTCCGGATATGGATATCCGATCCGAAGTTGGTTTTGGATCGGATATCCGATCCATACTCTGCCCTACCTGAACTTGGTATTTTTTTATTTCTCCGGGAGTAGTCATTGCCTCGTTGGGCAATTACTCGAATAGTCAACGATATAAGCTTACGCCTAAATGACAAAGGACTATTTCATAGTCCATCACCTATCCATTCATGATACAAATACAATAGAAAGCCCATTTCACTTAAATACATTTTGCTGGTGCCTTTATTAGTCTATACACCAAAATGTCACACAAATGTTACAGTAATGGTGCCTTTGTTAGGCCTAAGGTAGGAACTTCTCCAGTAGACCACCGAAGAAGAAGTTGGTTTTACCCCACCCACTCCCTTCATGGGCCGCCGTCTTCTTGCTTGACGGAGCTTTCTTCACGTTGAGCATCATTGTACGTCCTATCTCTTTCCGGAGTGCTTCAATGGTTTCCACGTCTACCGGGTTCCCTGAGGCATCTGTCACATAAAACACGTTCCTTGCCTTCTCTCCGACTGTGGATACACCAGCTCGTATGACTGATAGTCCATTCTCTCGGAGAATCCTAGTCACTTCTGACAACAATCCTACCCGATCCTTAGCACACAGTTCTAAGCTTAAACCCTACATTAAATCACATAGATGACATTAAGCTAATGTATCAAGTAGAAGTCATTTCAAGGAAATTTCTAACATTATATAACTGATAAAAATCTAAGACTACGGCGTCTTATCTTGAATTCTCAGAGGTGGTATATTACTTTGTTCTGATTAGTAGTATCCAAAACGGGTGTGTTACAACTTCCAAGTGTCCTGAGTACGCATAGGTGGTACACGTGGGTACACGTGGCTTGATGAAGGGTTGGAGTAACATATGGCACAAGACCCCTAAAGTCTGATGTATAGATTGTAGCTAAGAAGTACAGCAAATCAATAAAACCAAAAGAGCATGCAGATGTGAACAATTCAGGTTACAGAACAGAATTCAGCAACGACAGGGTCGACAGTGACTTTTCAGCTTCTTTCATATTATTCTACAAAAACAGCCCCCAGTCCCCCACAAATCCACCAGTTTCATTCTGCAGAACATACAATTCTCGACACCAAACGTGAATATATTGCTATCCGTGCTTATGGTTAAGGTTCAAACTCTTCTTTGGTTTTCAGGGTCGGAAAAAAGGAATGCAAAACAACTGAGATGAAAGAGGGATACGAGTATCTATTTATATTACTTACCTCACTTACTCTCCGGTGAACAGCAGCTTCGAGACATTTGATGACCCTGTCCTTCTCACCTTCCATGCCAACTGTACATCCATCCTTATGTCGAATAAAGTACTCCTGAACACATTTACATTAGATATGCAACATTGGGGATACAACAACTCTAGAGATACCGCGAATGTTGTGGGCAAATGAGAACAAAGCAAATTGGCTAGTAGAGTATAACAAATAAATAGATGAAGGCACGTGGACATTCTTTTCCGATTAATGCACTTTGCAAAAACTGCGTAACAGTTTTTCCGGTTTTAAAAAAAAATCAAGGAGGAAAGGAGTAATTTCCAACCATCATTAAAATTAAGAAACAGAATGGCCTTAGTTGGACAAAATTGCATCTTGTATATCCTGAACAATACAACAGAAGTATCTGTTAATATTCCGATGAATCGGACAGAATGTAGCTATTTTGGACTTATATTAACAGCTAAGTAGTGACTTCTCCACTTTTGAAAGCTTACTACAAGTACTGTACAATGAACGTCTTCAATACTAGATGATCAGACAGGAGAATTCAAGCACGACTATATGAACACAAGAAAATCAACAAAAATATTTTGTTTGAGGCCGACTGAATCCAAACGGCTTGAATTTTTAACATGATTTTTATATATACCTGGGATGCATTAGGTCCATCGGAAGAGATGGTTGCATGGAAGACAACATATTGCATGTCAGTGAGAGTGCAGACAATGTCGAACATAAGCTTAGGCCGATCCTTGCATTTCACAGTCACTACTGAGTACCCCTTCTCCTCACAGCGATCAACAAAAATCATAGGTTTGGAAATGGTAGGATATTTCTTCTCATTTGTGCCTCCATCCCTTTCATAATCCTTATCAGCAAATAACATTTGATGAAGACGTCGATCCATATGAGTACTGCCAATGGAGAAACTCGTGCGAGACACTTGCTCTTCGTCATCTGTACTCCCGAGAATGTTGTTCAGCTGCTCTTCCATGAAGGATAATCTGCTTGGGTCATTTACAGCGCGATAGGTGGTATCGTCATTGACATAAAGGACACAAGCTATTCGACTATTGTGGGTCCACACTTCAGCTGCTGTTATGTTGAAATGGAGATCAGCAAGCACAGCAAAGATCTCGGATAATAGACCAGGGCGATCACGGCCTATCAATTCAACTGCAGTGTGGTCACCTACTGAGTGGAGCCCTACTCTTTTCGCTGGACAACTCTTTATCCAATCTGCTGCTTGACCCTTGGGTCCCAATGCCTATTGCAAGATGAAGGATAGAAAGTTCAATAACATCATTAAAACTGCTTTCCGTAAAGATGGCAGAATTTGCATCTTAAACTATAAGAACTCTAATATTTCAGATTTATCATGGACATTGGTTGAGAATACTATTGTATTCATACCAACAAAGTGCACTTTTGTTTTCGGAAGCACATGTGTTCCGTAGTAAAGGTGCTTGCTGGGAGCCTGACGGGCTGCCATTAGTATGAACTTCCGGTCCTTCAGGGGATGGGGTGTTGCAAGAAATATGCAACAGCCTAAATCTCAGAAGGACAGATGAAATGAAGTGAGGATAGAGACGACTGAACAATTTGCATACCTTTTCTATACAATCAATGGTCTCTGCATCGGTTATTTTCTTTCCATAATGATCAGTAACATGGAAAACTGTTTCATACAAGAAAACATAAAAACGATTCAGTGGTGTAGAAAATAAAACATTCAGTACTCTGTAGCATTTTACATCTCAAAATTTACAGTAATGTTACCATCCATAAACCATCCGCCATCAGAGGAAATGTAAGCCTTAGTGATGATGAGGTCAAGGTCAGTTAAGATTTGCACTACTTCAAGCAGTATACCAGGCTTGTTCATACTGTCCACCTGTTGGAATGCGATAACTAGGTCATACAAGTATAAAACTCTTTACTCATTATGTACAAGAGTAACAGAAAACATTGTTTGACGTGAAACAATCAGTTAGGAATCGACTAACAGACACTTGACAGACATTTATAAAGCAGTGTGGCTATGCTGATGGTAATTTACCTTAACTAGAGTGCAGTCGCTGCAGCTGGAGTTATCCACAGAGACCCTGAAAACCATTACCAGTTGGAGAATCTTAAGAGAGAGTTTCAGAAGAATTAGGTAACTCATAAAAAGAGACGAACCTGGGAGGGTTTATTTTGACGCTCAAATTCTCATACTCAGGGTCAAAGTACGGCCATGCCATTATATTACCTTCAACCTCAAAACTCAGGATCTTCCGGATGACACAAATAACTGAGTAAACAAAACAATAAGCAGTCAATAAAAGAGAAATAACTGACTTGTACTTTTGTCATAATCGTGAGAAACTGAGAATGCGTATATCCAACCCTTAGCACACCAAAGGTGGAAGCCGTTGAGGTACAAGGACAATGCTGTTGTTAGTACGGAGTAAATTTTAACGAACTTTGTTTGTAAGCCAGAAGGCAGAAGTGAATATCAGTAAACTTACCGAGTATTTACTGTAAGTCTGTAACTGCCTAAAGTGAGGGCGGAGTCCTGGCCTACACCCTTGAACTCACCCCAGTTCAGCACCAGCTTACATGATCCGACCTTATGATATAATCAGATGATTCCACTGCAAAACAACATCACAGCCAAATTAACCAAAAATGTCGGACTGTTTTGAGCAACTCACTATAACAGACAGCCTTATAAGCAATATGGAAAAGCCTAGAGACATTTTGATAACATTTGATACTGACTCTTGATACCTCGATGACAACGACAAAGAATTGATACCCCTCCAGTAATTTAAATTTAAATTCTTATGAGTCGTCTAACATGAACCATCATTTGTAAATATCATTCTAACACCGTACTCCTTAGTCCTTAATGATTGATTTGATTTATAATTAGTCGGTCTTCGACCATACAACATTATCCCAACTGATAAAACCCAAAAGCAAACGCAAACCGCCAGCACCCATTCTTTTTAAGAAGCATCTTTTGATATCAGAATCTAGACTAAGCTTTCTCATACATCTTTTACTATTCCTTTTGTCTCTCTATAAGGATTCATAAGCAAAACAAAGGCCAATAAACTTATCATCAAGAAACTTATCTTTCAAGGGAAAAAAGTGAGAGAACAAAATAGATTGTCTTAACCACTAGAATAAGGCATCATTAATATCGACCGACCAAATCTATCTAATTAAACGGTTAAAGCTAGCCCAATTGTTGATTATCAGAAAGAAAATTTCGGAACAAACCAACATAGCTACAGCCTACACATACTGCAACGAANTATGGAGTAATTTGTAAACACAAAACAAATAATTACTCCGTTTCAATCATTTATTTACCTTTGTGTAAAAGAATAAAAAGGTATCACATGGTTTGTGTGCCGCCTGCTCACGTCAATTTCAGTTCAACCCTTTTACAGGTCAAAACTCAAAAACAAACATGAACAAGCGGCACAATATTTTACGGTTATTTTCTCGATCATTTATTTACCTTTATTTAAAATCTCCTAAAAAAAATTAACTACTTAAATATTTCCTCCCTATCATTTTTTATTCGATATATTTTAATCAAAGATAAACAATTAATTAGACAAAGCTAGTACTCCGTAGTTATTATGGACAGACAGGCAGACAACACAATACATCAAAATGACTCCCTGGCTCATTTATTTGTTTATCGTTTTAATTCTTTATAAAAAAAAGTCAATTTAGTCAAAACGTAAATAAATGATTGAGACGGAGAGAGCAAAAAACGAGATAAAAAAGAAGCTTACAATGGACAAAATTGGAACAGAATTGAGAATTTCAAACTTGTATAAACTGAAAATGTTAATAGTGAAGGGTGTAGGAAGTGAAACGAGTGATAAATGAAGAGATAACGCACCAACAAGTGCAAGTGTATGTAAACACTAAACAATCAAACAAAATTATGAAAAATGTATGTAAATGTTAGTAGAAGAGATATGATTGTGATGGTGGAAGGGAGAGAGTGAAGACAGAACACATATAGTGTGACATTTGAGGATACCACGTCGGTTTGATGTGGATCGAATCCTCCTTTTTTAAGGACACCCCTTTTCCTTTTCTTTACCTCCTTTGATTTTTTGCCACTTATTTTATTTTATTTTTTTTTTTTTTTTTGGGTTTATATAATTAATTGTATTGGAGTCAAATAGAGATTTATAGATTTTAATTCTAATATTTCAAATATTTTAATTTATATATTCTGTTTGAAGATTAGGTGAAATTGAATTCTGAAGTTCGATTTTTCAGTGTTGTTGAGGCGAGTTTCGTATATACGTGATCAGATAGTTCTAGAATTACAATGATTATATATGACACAGTTAAGAATTTGAGAAGCTCAAATTAAATTATGTAGAGTCTAGCAACTCGAAATTGGAATTGATTTTAGAATTGAGTTAGCCAAATTCAATATTTGGGAAATCCTCTCGTTTTGCAATGGAGTTGGCCAAATTCCTTTCTAAATACAACTTAGCTCAAAAGTTTGTCATTTCAAATTCTCACTTTACAGTAGTCATTTCAATTTTGTGACAAGGTGAACTTAACTAAACTAACTAAGGCTGAACATAACTATATTGAATAGAGCTCATCTAAAGTCTAAACTGAAATGAGTTAAAGTCGAAAGAACAAGGCCTTGCAGGAACATGTACTCCGCCTACAAAATATCTAATAATCCAAGTAGTCTGAATAATATAATTCAGATTGTTGGTGTGTAGCAACAAAATTAACTCCTCCACCATTTTGTCATCTCATACCCACTTGCTTATTCTTATATTTATTTACTAGTCTAGATCCCGCGCAAATGCGCGGTATATATAAACATTTTATATTTTATTGTATTACTTATAGATTTTATATTTTTATCTCATGAATTTTTATAAAAAAATAATAATAAAATTAATCAAAAGAATTGAGTAATTCCATGAAATGTGTTTTTTAAGAAAATATTTTAACTACCTCAAATTATTTTAATAAATACTTTTTTCATCACGAAGTTAATATTAGGAGTAACAGTTTATGTATAGATTATATTTTTATACCAATTTTGTTTCATTTTTCTTAAAAGATTATATTTTTAAGTTTAATGATAAGATTATTTTTAAATAAAAAATTTGTTTAATAAATGAAAATCTTATTTGTTTTCATATATAAGTTTGACCACTCTCGAGAGAAAACGTTAGAAAAGTTTTTTTTTTCTCTTAGTATATAGGGGGATAAACTCAAAAATCTTAAATACAATATTAAGTTATATGTTGAATGTTAAAACCATGTTATATAAGATGAAAATAAAAGGATAGAAAATATAGAAGTTGACACTTTTCATTTATTAATTAAAAGATTTATTTTAATTAAATTCGTTGAATTTTTTTTATAAGTTTTTCTAGTTCTCGAAACTTTAATTAGCTCATTTTTTATAAGAATTTATAACACTTATAATTTATTAATTAAAATAATTTTCATTAACAAATTTATTTTGAAAACAAATAAGGTTTTGATTTATATAGGGTCTCAACTCTCAAGTATCAAACTAAAAAAAAAAGATATGAATATGAATAATATAACTACATATATGGTATAACTTTATTTTTTATTTATTTCCTTATTGAAATGGAGAGATTATTATAACATCATAAATCTAGTTGTTTCCTTATTTAAGCATAGGTGGTTTGGAGAGAAAATTTTTAGATAGACTTATTCTTTTAGTACTAGGGGATTACTTACCTTTTTTAATTCATTTGCTAATAATAGTGGAAAAGCAAAGTGATCAAGGAATTGAAAAGATATTTTGTAGGAGCCTAGGAGTGTCACCGAACTTCTCATATGGAAATCACATATATAAAAACAAACAAATTAAATATCTTCTTTGTCATAATGTTCCTAATCACTTGTTATAAATTTCATGTTTTATGGAGATGGGAATTTAATGAAGGGT